>JAOWBW010000877.1:611681-722580 GCA_026119855.1 Campanula takesimana
TTTTGTCCCATGGAGGCTCCGTCTCACATGGTGAGACAGTCTCACATGAGCTTTGCCATATTTAAATACTTGTTTTTGAAGATCATCATATTAGTCGTATAAGTTAAAGAATACTCCTTTAATTTTGTTTGATTATTATATTTCAAAAAACTAATCTTAAAAGACCTTTAACAGAATCTAAGTAGCTTAGTATTGTCAATTATTCAAACTTGACAATGACAAACTTTTGAATAAACCTTATTAATAACCATGCTTCATTAATTAAACTCAAATAACATCATTCATTATATAAATCACTTAATGTTAGACATGTTAGACTATTATTTGGCATGGGACTATTTAATTAATCAATTAGAAGTGATCCTTCACCAACTGAATTTGAGGTTTAAGAAGGCCATAAATTTATTAAATTATAGCTATGCTTATTAATCCTATAAAATAGTACTCCATTGATCAATAGGTGTGGGTTGATGCACCTAGTAACTAGTGTGAACCAAATTTGAAAACGCTTTGATCTATATTCGGTGACCCGTATTTGGCGACCCATATTAGGTAATAAAATTAGCTACTCTTTGATTGCACCCCCTGCCCAATAAATAAATCTCTTGTTTTCTTTTGGCTAAAATAAATCTAGTGTTATTTTCTTTTAAAGTAGGTTATCATGGTGGAGGAAGTTTTGTGTGAGACGGTTTCACATATAGACAGATTTCGACGAGAGATAAAATAGGTTTGCACTGCCCCGCCCATAGAGGGGCAAACTATTTACTCTATCAACGAAATTTGTCTCACACAAGTTTTTATCATTGTGGTGCCATTTGCAACATGTAAATAAATATTTATTTTACAAAAATAAGACTATTTAAGTGTAACTCTCATTTTAGGATGGGGAGTGCATCAATTTCTAGTAGTGACCGCAATCATTTGATTCGAAAATTTTTTAATTTTGGAAAAAAGAATCTAGCTGAAAATCGAAGTTGAGCTACTTTTTTGTTAGTAATGAGTGTCACAGTTGATTTGTGAGCTATTTAATAATTATAATTATATAATACTTGTATCATGAAAAAATTGTGTTAAAAACATCAAATTATTTTGATTTTGACACATAATATTTATTTAAGAATGGATAAAAGTGGCACTTTCTTATCATGAAATAGATAGAGATCAATTGATATTCCCTTCGTCTTGAGATATCACATTTTATTGGTCAATTTAAATTAATTTTAATTAAAAATTGAAAAATAATTATTTAAATAAATTTTAAAACCTATTATTAATACATAAACCTATTACTAATAATGTTCAGATTTTAATTGAAATACTAAAATAAAATTAATGATTAAAGTGTATTTAAATTGATATTAAGTACAATGGACTAAGTTTCCAAGACGAATATTATTACACTCTTTAAATTAATTTAAATTTTATAGTATAATAATAATTTTTTTTCCTTGAAACATACTTCCTCCGTCCTATTTCAGTCCTATTTCAGAGAACACTTATTTTTATTTTGGTTCGTCCCAGCTCACTTGACACTTTTCAAAATAGCCTACTTTTTATAATTTTATATTCACTCTACCTTACCACTCATTCTCACTCTTCATTTTCTACCACTCAATTTATTCAACCAACACTACTATTTACCATATTCATTCTCTCTCTTCATATTCCACGACACATTTTATTTATTTTATTCTTTTTTTTTCTTAGTTATTGTGCCCACCTTTTGGGTGTTAAGGGAGGTGGGGGATTACACCTCTATCACATTTCAAATTGCAAAAATAATGTTATGCATGAAAATTAAGGAAAAAGTTAAAAAGTGTTGTGTTATGAGTGTAGATAGGTAGGTATGAGAGAGAATACGAGTAGAAAAATGGGATTTCGAACCGCTCCACCGGGGAGTTAGCTCCACCCAACGGTGCCGATTGGAGCCATACCTCATTTTAGCTACACCCAATGGTGCCGATCAAGGCCACATGTGTCCGAATTCGGTGGGACCCACAAAAAATTGAAATCATCTAGCCGCACACCCAATCGGCACGCCTATGTGGCCTTGATCGGCACCATTGGGTGGAGGGGTGGAGCTAACTTGGGTGGAGCGGTTCCGGGTCCAGAAAAAATGTAAGTGGGTTAGTTTACGTGACCATGACAAGTGAGTCTCGTTTATTAAAAAAATTATAAATAACTATGTGCACAAAATGAGTTGTGCACGGGAATTAAGGGATGAATAGTAGTGGATAATTGTTGTGAGTGTGAAAAGTAAAGTAAGAGAGAGAAAGTAGGGTGGAGAATAGCAGGTTAATTGGTGTTGTAAGTATAAAAATAAAGTAGGAGGGAGAATGAGTGGGAGAGATAGTAAATATTATTCGCCATTTTAGGGGGAGAATGGGGATTTGTACCCCTGTACTTAGAGTTTACATGCAGATATGCCCTTAGACCGGTTTATTGGCAATTATGCCCCTTTAAAACTTTGGACCCGCAAATACGACTTCCGTTACATTTTCGTTCAAAATTTAACGGAATTGTTAACTGGGCATCCTAATTGGCAAAATTACTTATACACGTTGACCATTAAACCAAACGAAGTCGTTTGGTTGAAAAAAGGAATGACCTCGCCTTGTGTTAAGTGGCCTCGTTTCACCTAAGTGTTGGTATCTATTCTTCCATTCATCTTTCTGCTTCAACCAAACTAATATGTAACAAATTAATTTAAACTAATACGACCCCCGTTACATTTCCATTCATTTTTTATTAGTATATTTTATACTTCAAAAAATTAATTTAAACTCAATTGAAATTTGAAGATTTTAATAAAAAAAATTATCCTAATAAAATTAAATTATTATTGGTAATATTTTTGTAATAAACTAAGAATTTGTGATATCTTAATTACATTTATTGAAATTTTATAAAATAATCACTAATTAGTTAAAATTCACTTATATTAAATGTAAAAAATGAGCAAATATCTGTAAGAAATTAAACAGAATAAGTTGATATTATTGTGATAAAAAAATAGTATAATTGTCTCACGACAAGAGTATGGAGAAATTTATATTTATACAACCCATTATATTTAAATATGTAGTACACCGTGTTAGTGGAAGCAAAAAGGGCGTGCTAATACGTTTACGTATCAAGTGATGATGGTGTGCCATTACTAATTAAAGTGAAATAAATTAAGAATTCCGTTAAAATGCAATAAATTTCTGATTAAAAGCACCAATAAAATATTGACACATTATTTTGTGAGTTTTTTTTTTTTTTTGTGACATATATTTAAAATGCTATAAATTTCTGGATGCCCAGTTAACAATTCCGTTAAATTTTGAACGAAAATGTAACGAATGTCGTATTTGCGGGTCCAAAAGTTGAGTATAGGGGCATAATTGCCAATAAACTGGTCTAATGGCATATCTGCATGTAAACCCTAAGTACAGGGGTACAAATCCCCATTCTCCCCCATTTTAGGAAAGTGTGACTTATGATGGGACGCTCAATAAGAAAATTTGTGCACATATTTATGAGACGGATGGAGTATCTATTTCAGACTTTTATAATTTTAAATGAGATATAAAAAATGACCGATTTTACTACTCCCTCCGTCCCAAAATACTTGCAGTTTTACGATAAATTTTTTTTGTCCCAAAATACTTGTAGTTTTGTAGTTTCCTATAAAACATTGGCTCATTTTGGCTAAACTGCCCTCATTTATGATAGGTAGTTGTGACTGTAAAATCATTTTGTCTAGGTATTTGAACTATTCAAAGGGTAATTTAGTCTAATTGATACGTATTGATTATTTTTTTTAATATGTGTGTAAAGTGCTAGAACTACAAGTATTTTGGGACAGGGGGAGTATTTAAATAGTACCGAAGGAGCAGTACTAATTGTAAAAAAAAAAAAAAAAAAAGTCTATGATTTTATGCTTTTGGCATCATTTTCAAATAAAAGAAGGAAAACAGTAACCGTCGGTCAACAATTTCAGCAATGAATAAACTGAAACCAACAACAGAAAGAGAGGCTAAATTTGTGGCCCTTAAAAATCTTGATTAGGCCCATAAAAAAAAATGGGATTATATAATACTCCCTCTGTCCCTAAATGAGTGTCCATTTTCAGAATTTTTTTTTCGAAATTTTTTTCACCGGTTTCTTTATACGTGCAAAACTAAAGGTTTGGAAATGAGATTACAAGATTATATATGAATCGTTGTTACCAAATTGTTCAAAAAGTTGAGATTTTCAATTTTTCTTAAAATGAAATTTGGACACTCATTTAGGGACAGATGAAATAAACATCATCAGCCCCTTGTGATTAGTGAAAAGGAGAAGGTGGTATCATTTCAATGTAAAGCAGAATACTATATGGCTACTTATTCAAAGAGTAACTTATGTTGCTCCTTAAAAGGCAAATGTCGGGGAACGTGTAAAAATTCTTTTCTCTCTTGATTGACAACCTCTCTATTGCATTTCTAGCCCCTTTTCCTTCGTTTTCTCAATCTCACCCTTAAAACAAGGAAATCGTTTCATAAAATGCAGGATTTTGAACTTTTGGAGTGCTGTATCAGTTAATATATTTAATTAGGTACGTTTATTCTGTTAGTTGGTGGACGGTCATAATTAATGTCAAACTCATATCAGTCGTTGATTTAAAAGGATGAAATATGTGATAATTCATATGAGCGACAACATCAAAGCACCACTTTAGGGCAGGATCCGTGTAGGTCCTTAAATGTTAAAAGCTTGTGATTAAATTGGTTTCAAAAAAATATCCGTTGTGTCCCCAAATAAGTGGCCCAGTGGTAAAGTCAAACATCACCCTTGGTGATAATTCATTGCTCAAATATGAGGATGCATATACAAACTCCTCGTGTACATGTTCAAATTAGGGAGCCAACAATGTATATGATGTATTTTTATTTTTTTTTCACTACTACCAGTGGCGAAGCCACCCTTTGGCCATGGGGGTCATCCGACCCCCTTGATTTTGGAGTTGTGTCAATTTTACCCCTTTTAAGTTTAGAAAAATATTATTTTTACCATTAAAAATATTAGTTTTCGCAATTTTGACCCCCTTAAATTTAAAAAAAAAATAACACTATATCATAATTTCGACCCTCTTTCAGTAAATTTCTGGTTTCGCCACTGATTACTACTTCATTTTTTCTTAAGGTGGTAAAACCAGGAATTGGGTGATTTGTAGGTTGGGTGTGTAATTAGAGCGTCGGTGGCGTGAAGGGCATGTGAAAATAGTGTAAGTGCATTTGTGGTCGGACAGACAGTTGATGGTCCGTTGGGTGGATGTGGATTTCCTTAGATCTGGGAGGGGCTTCGCCTTCGGATCGGAGGGCTCTCCTCTGTTTTCGGTTAGTGGCTCACAATTGGAGGTTTTGTGACTAGTTGTGGGCCCCCTTTGTCTCCCCTAGCCGACACTCTTTCTTCACTTAACTCGGATTCAACTGTTAATAACTTTGCTATACATTTGGAGAGATCTCACTTTGATCATGAAGATCAATCTCTCATTTTGTATTGGATTAAACCATTTCTTTTATTTGAATTACAGAAAACTGAAAACCTTCAAGTTTCATCTCAAAATCAAAGCAATATAAATTTATAAAATTTGAGTTTCATTTAAGAAAATCAATGGTATGACAAGAGTAGCTTATGTATTAAATGCTAAGTTAATTAATTTGCTATGTAAAATAATTACTTCAACACTCCCCCCCCCCCCCCAATCCAAACGGTGCACGTAATTTGGACTTACGCGTGACGTAGACTTGTGTGTGTGGTGCGGAGCTTAATCAATGTGTGCCGAACTTTGTGCTCGCAAGTAAATAAAGCAACTCTAATACCTTGATTAAGTTTGGAGTTTCATCTTAAACTCAATTGGCTCTGAACTCTTAGAATTAGAGATGGGGTAAGAAGAAGCGAGAGTCCCGAGTGTTAGCATAAGCTGGACTGGGCCGGCAATGGACTATGTTGGAGGTTCCACCTTAAAACCAATTGGTGATAAGGGGAGTAACTCCTCAAGTCTATATATCGGTCCATGTTTCTCTCTTTAGAAGATGTGGAATAATTGTCCCTTACACGCCCCCTCACGTGTAGCGGGCTTTGCCAAGGCTTACAACGTGGACTTGTTAATCGGGTGCCGCGGAGCAGAATCGTGGGCTGTTTGGCCTGCACGTGTCCCATGCAGAAGCAGCAGAAGTCAGGCCAACATAGATCGGTGGCTCTGATACCATGATAAAATTTGAGGTTCTATCCCAAAACCAATTGGTAATGGGAATAGTTGCCCACGATCCTTATATAGTCAATGCATGGCTAGTTAATTCCCGATGTGGGATAATTGTCTCTAACACGCCTCCTCACGTGTAGTCGGGCTTTGCCAAGGCTTACAACGTGGACTTATCAACCGGTTGGCGCGGAGTAACATCGTGGGTCGTTGGACCTGCACGTGTAACGGGTCAACTCTAATACCATCTTAGAATTAGAGATGGGGTAAGAAGAAGTGAGAGGCTCGAGTGTTAGCATGAGCTGGACTAGGCCGACAATGGACTATGTTGGAGGTTCCACATTAAAACCAATTGGTGATAAGGGGAGTAACTCCTTAAGTCTATATATCGGTCATGTTTCTCTCTTTAATTAGAAGATATGTGATAATTGTCTGTTACATGAACAGTGTAGCCCAGATTTTTATATTTTGAAGGCTATAGATTAGTTTATCTCAGATAAAGAATAATTGCTTCCACACACCCATCATGCATAACCGAACTTTAAAATTGCGTGTAGGCATAAAATTGAGTAATGCAGAGCTTGAACATCGTAAGGCTCTTGTGAACTCACATGTGTAAATGACCCGCTCTTAAACAACAACACGGTTTCATTTCAAAACTAATTGATAATAAGATGAATACTTTTGCATCCTTATACTCTTATATTAAGTGTTAAGACATGTTAATTGTTGATGAAGAATAATTGCTTCAACACATGAAATATCAATTGTATTGATGAAATTTACTTTGATTAACATATTTTTTTCTTCCATAATTATAAATGTCATTCTTTACCACCCAATACAAAAATTATACTCCTATTTCTAAACAATGTCTAAAAACCTTGTTGTTAAAACAAAGGTAGAGTAGTATCTTTTTTTCTTTTTTCTTTTTTGTAACTAACTCTTTGGCAGTTTTTATCAAAAAAAAATCATTATTTTATTTTATTTTATATTTATAAAATCTATTATTCTAAAAGAAGATATAAAAAATATTTATGCATTTTTATCACTATATTGTATAAAGAATTGATATTTCATATGTGAAAAACTAGTAAAAAAAAATGTACTCCCTCCGTCCCATTTTAAGAGTCAAAAAATGGGTGGGTTCAAGAATTAAGGAAAATGTGATGTGTTGTGAGTGTTGATAGTTGAGTAGGAAAGAGAAAGTGGGGTAGAGAAGAGTTAGTGGATAATTGTTGTGAGTATGACATGTGCTAGGACCCACGTTCCATTTTAGGATTTTGACTCTTAAAATGGGACGTCGTTTTAAGAAATTTTTTACTCTTAAAATGGGACAGGGGAGTATTTCCTTAGGAGATAGGAAAAAACGTGTATTTTAAAAAGGGGCGCTGACATTTTTGTAAATATTTGGCACTTGTTTTAAAAGAGGTTGTGATATTTTTGTAAATAACTGACGCTTGTTTTAAAAGCGCACGGTAGCGTTCTTGTAAATAACTGGAACTTATTGAACACGCTGATACTATTAACACACGACTCGCAATCACCAACACTAACACTTGCACTTTTTAACAGATCACTGACACTCTTTAACACTAGTATTGGCACTTAGTTAAAGGGTCCAGCTTCAATGTTTATAAATGCCAGCGTAAATGGCTGACACTTTTTAACATTACCACTGGCACATATCAAAAGTGGGGAAAATTTCAATTTGGTTCCTGACATTTATATAGGTTTGCAATGTTGCTCCCAACTGTTTAATTTCGCAATTTAGTATCCAAACATTTACATTTTTTTGCAATGTGGCTACAAAACTAACACCCAGTTAAAATTTTAACGAAATGACACCCATGTGACTAGCACATGTCTTTTAAATGGATAAAATGGTCATTGAAATGCATTTTTAATAAGATAATCACATTTATTATTATTATTATTATTTTTGACATAAATACCCTTTCCAATTAAGATAAAGTATTCAGTTTTAAAGTTGTATGTCTTCTCTCTCTTTCCTAGCTTAATTATTTTATAAACTAATTTATTGAATTTACTGGTTTGATTATATTACATATAAATTAATTTCCTTCCAAAACAATATAACAAACAAAATCATAAAAATTATTTCTCTTTTTAATTTGTTTAATTTAGATTAAACATGCATGTCTTCTCTCTCTTTCCTGCCTTTAATTTTTATAATTAGCCATTTGCAACAATAAAATCATTATTTATTTCCTTTCACTTGAAGAAAAATATTTAAGAAAATTTATTTCACTTCAAAAACGCTTAACAAATAATCGTAAATGTTGCTGCAAAATTATTTTGAGTTATAATCTAACATAAAATGTACTTATATATTTTAATTGTTTTTTACGAAATATTTCTAATTCCCAATTATATAATTTTAAAAGTGTTTTAGTTTCTTTTTTATTATTAAATAAAATATTAAATTATGGTTAGAAAAATAAATTACTTTGTAAGGAATACGTAAATTATAAGTACCAAATAAAATAATATATATGTCAAATATTAATTTAATCTATATTTTTTAAACTACAAAATGAATAAGGTAAATAACGAAAGAAAAAAATCACACATGAGCGGCACATTACCTCTTGAGAATTACCATTTTGTCCAATTAATAGACATGTGCTAGTCACATGGGTGTTATTTGGTTAGAATTTTAACTGGATGTTAGTTTTGTAACCACATTGCTAAAAAATGTAAATGTTAGGATACCAAATTGCGAAATTGAACTGTTGGGAGCAACGTTGCAAACTTATGTAAATGTCAGGAACCAATTTGCAATTTACCCATCAAAAGTATCAGTGTCAATGTTTATAAATGCCAGTAAAGATGTATGACATTTTGTAACAATAGCATTGGCAATTATTAAAAGTGTCAGTTTCTATATTATTAAACGCCAGTAAGAATTACTGACTCTTTGTAATATTAGCATTGGCATTTATGATGCAGATATACGCTTGCCAGTTATTTACAAAAATGTCACCACTTGTTTTAAAACAACCGCCAGTTTATTTACAAAATTGTCACCACCTGTTTTAAAACAATTTTTCCCATAACATTGGGAAAAACACGTTTTTCGTAAGACATACTCCCTCCGTCCCACCTCACTTGAGACTTATTTCCATTTTAGTCCGTCTCACTTCACTTGAGACTCCCCAAAATGATAATTTTTTTATAATTTTATATTCAATCTAACCCACCCACTCATTCTCTCTCTTCATTTTCCACCACACAATTCATTCAACCAACCTACTATTAATCCAACTCATTCTCTCTTTTCATTTTCTACCACACATTTTCCTTATTTTATTCTCTTTCCTTAGTTATTGTGCCCACCTCTTAGCTCTCAAGTGAGGTGGGACGGAGGGAGTACTCTTTTTAGATTTCTTCCTAAATGATATTCAAACATTTAATGGAGGGAGTAATAAATTATCGGTTTTTCTAACGTGTGCTTTTAAGGCACATGTTAAATTTATAATATAACAGTTTTCATGATTAAAAAAAAATCTTTTGTATATATAAATTCACATATTTATAATAACATATTTATATAATTATGAAAACGGATTATATAGAAAGAAGTATAATAAAGGAAGTAACATTTATAATTATGGGTTATACATGTGCCATTTGAGTATACGTTGGAAAAATCGATAAATTATTCTTGAAATTTAAGATTATTTTGTTCCACTGTCAAATGTCTCTTGCAAAAAATAAAAAAAATGGAAATCATGAAGATCAAGGTAGCTACAGCCAAGCTCGATGGCCTACATGAAAATGTTAAAGGAAAAGAAATTAATAGGAGTAGTAGCTAGGGTATACCAAAATAAATTATTTTCATGTTAGGTGCACCCTCTTCATTTACTTCACAATTAGATTCATCAGCCAAATAATATAGTCCCCCCCCCCTCCTTATATCGGTCCATTCAGAATATACTTGCTTTCAATTTCTTTCATCTATATTATTTGTCATTAACGTGTCCCAATATTAGTTGATATAGATACGCCGTGAAGTACCATTCACATTTACTAATGGCGAATTCATAAGTTATTTGTATGCATGTTGATGAGGTAAAGGAATTTGGATTTTTTTAGGATGATTCAAGCTTTGTGTAATGATGTACTTGAAATACTATGACTCCGCTTATTTCACGTAAAACAACTTTCGAAAAATGATTTTTCAGAAAATAAAAATGTTTTCCGAAAAATGACACACATGTTTTCGCTTATTTGATAAATTTAAAGAAAACGTTTTCCGAAAAATATTAATATAGGGAAAAAATAATTTGAGTATAAGAGAGAATAGTAATTGACACTAGAAGGTGCTAGTAAATTGAAAGGTAAACCTACATAATCTTGAAATCTGGAAGTTAAGACTTTTGTTCTTTGAGTGTGTACAGAAGAGGGATGAATTGAGAGATTGCAAATGAATTCATGTTATTAATTTAGTGAGCTAAGCTCAGTATTTATACAAGACTGAGGAGTTAATTTCAGCGCCCACCCTTGAGGTTTGGACAAATCTCACTGCCCCCTTGAAGTTTAGATTCGTCTCAGTAACCACCATTTTATCAATCAATTGACTATTTTACCCTAAATTGATTAAACATCTCTCATTAACTACATTTAAATCACTAAAAATCTCACATAATAAAAAACATGAACACAAGTTGTATTTTATATTTATTCTCCATTTTCAATAAATATTATTTCTATGTATAAAATTTATTTTCTATTAGAAGATAAAATAAAAAAAAACATTGAAAATAAAAATGTATAAGCATGCATATCTTTTATATTAATTTTTACTAAGTTTTTACTATGCCCACATTAATGAGTATCTAATGATTTAGATTACATATTTTTTTATCTCTCAGTTCTAAATCCATAACATGTTATCTCAAACTCAAAATAAGTAAAAATGTAAGCTTTAAATATTTAATTTTATTTAATTTATATATTCCTTATGTCTTTATAATTTTCAAGTTTAAAAACATTCATACGTGCATGCTTCTCTATATTTATTTTGATTAAAAAAAGAGGCTTTGGCCAATAAGTCCCTGAGCAGACTAAAAATGACTAATAAGGACAGATATTATGGAAACTCGCCAAAAAGTCCCTGGATTTTTTGTTGGACAACATCCCTGAAGCACACGCACGCAGGCTGAAGCACGCGCACTCTATTTTCCGTTCAGCGCAAAGCGCATTTTGAAAGTGCGCTTTTTCTTATTTCCCTAAAGCACGTTTGTTCTTATCTCCCTACTTTCTCTTTCCTCTTTCTCTCTCTTCCTTTTTTTTCAACCCAAATTTTTATAATGCAATATCTAAAAATCTAAAAATCAAAAAAATAATCTGAAACCAACGTATTAATCATGTCGTCAAGACGAGTAGAACAAGTACACTCAACACATAATTCAAATTTTATAAATAAAATTTATTTTTCATTTGTAAAAATTAAAAAAAAAATCATTTCTCAGTTGTGTTTTTTAACAGTTGTGTCATTTTTTATTTTTCACTTGTAAAATCATTTTTAATCAGATACAGATGTATGATTTCTCAGCTGTGTAATTTCACAGTTGTGTTATTTTCTCATTTTTCACTTGTAAATTCATTTTTCAACTGATTTCATAGTTGTATGATTTCTCTGTTATGAGATTTTACAGTTATGTCATTTATTCATTTTCACTTGTAAAAACTGATAAATTCATCTCTCAATTTTTCACAATTATTATAAAAATTGTGACATGGATTTCACAGTTATTCACACATGAATTTGAATATAATAACTGAGACATTCATTTCACATTTGTTGACATATGAGTTTGACTGTTTGAGTTTATAACTGAGACATTCATTTCACAATTGTGTGATTACACAGTTGTGATTTCGTTGTTGTTTGATTTCACAATTGTGTGATCCTATATACTCCATACGTCTCTAGTTAGTATGAACCAAAAAATTGGGCACACAAATTAAGGAAAAGTATGAGAGATAAATAGTGGAAGGAGGTGTTTGTGAGTATAAAAAATAAATATGAGCGAAAATGAGTGGGAGGAATATTAAGTTAATTGATATTGTGAATGTCAAAATAAAGTATGAGAGAATGAGTGAGAGAAATAGTAAAGATTATTTGCTGTGAGAGAAATAGTAAAGATTATTTGCTATTTTAGGCAGTTCACACTAACCTGAGACTGACGGAAAAAGAAATAAGTTCACACTAACTTGATAGTGAGGGAGAGTTAGAAATCATTTTTTTATAATTGTTACTCATTTTTTTAGATGTTTAAATTTAAAAATAAAATAAAAATTAAGACATTCAATTTTCATTTGTTAATAATTCAGTATAAAAATTGATAAAATTATCTCTCAGTTATTCAAAATTGATGACTCAATTGCTCAGTTGTTTCATGAAATAATTCAACCCATTACGAATTTTAGCTTCCGACAGCCTTAAACAAATGGGTTGATTCCTAAACAATGAATTTATTTGAGAATCAGACCATCCAAAGGTCCTAATTTCTTCTCTAATCTGAACTTTTTAGATGAACAAAGTACATTAAAACCGATTCCAAACATTCCTGACTCGCATGGAATTCCCAACTCCTCTTCAACTCTTTGTACTGACACTTCAAACAGCCCGAGATCTTTCACAAGAAGCCATGAATTCTTTGTGACAAAATCGTGAATATTCTAATCAGGGAAACCTTTAGCGCGAATCAGATCCAAATTGGGTTGCATTTTTACATCAGAAGCTTCTCTGATTTCGCCGGCCAATTTGATATCAACGCCGGCATGGGTTGTCTGACAGCACACGCGTCCACTTTGCCGAATTGCTGGGGTAATTGATGAAGTCAAGGGGAAGATGGAGTTTGATTTTGTTTTTGACGAACTGCTAGGGTATTAACAAAGATGATTACATCGACGATGCTGGTAGATGCCGTCAGAGAGTTGGCCTGAGATGGAGGACGGGAATGAGTCACCGGAGAAGAGAGAGGGAGTCGCCGGACTGGAGGTGAGAGAGAGAAATCGTTAGAGAGACGGGCTAGGGTTTGAAATCAATTGGGGAGGAGAGGTGCAAAGCACGCTGTATGTATGGTTGGGAAGGTGAGGGTAGTTTTGACATTGACAGTTACAGTAAGGATTTTATGGGAGTTTTCATTTCAACTCAGGGACCCTACGGTAAAATATGAAAATGTCTGTTTTTATTGGAAAATTCCACCTTTCATGAAGGACTTATTGGTAAAAATCCCTTAAAAAATGAATAAAAAGAACTATAATTCATAGACATTATTTATTAATAAAAATTGGTATTTATTGGCAATGGAGGATAAATTTAAGTATGCAAATTAAGTTCAATTTTTTATAATGTGAGATTATGTAGTGATTTAAATTAAGTTATGAGAGATATACTATAGTCAAGTAAGGGTAAAATAGTCAATTGAGTGACAAAAGGGTGGTCATTGAGATGAATTTAAACCGTAAAGGGGACAGTGAGACTTGTCCAAACCTCAGGGGTGGGCACTGAAATTAACCCCAGATAACAAACTCAGTAACTAATCTAATAGAAAGACTCCATTCTAACTAACTCTCCCTCCACTCTAACAAACTTAGTAACAAACTTAGTTACTTAACAGTCTTTAGTAATTGAAGTATTTACATACAACACCCTTGATGATTCAGTAGTTACTATAAGAGATATATCAAGATCTCTCTTGATATAATTTAAATCAATTCAAATCATACGCAGATATCATATTATTTATCTTCTTAATTTAGTTGATTGTATATACATACCATACTTTAGATTCATTGTACCTAGACTAGTTTATGTAAAACCCTAGACTCTCATTGTAACTATAATTACCTATCATTTGTGAATAATAAACTTAAGTCATTTATATCAAACCTTCTCTCTCATCTCATGTATGATTGACTTCGTCTAACCCTTCTCATATTCTATATATATATATATATATATATATATATATATATATATATATATATATATATATAGTTACATCTTAGTTAATATTTCTTTAGTTTGACATTGGTTTGAGTGAGGTGCCCAATAACTTGGTGGGAATAGTGCAGGAGGAACACATGATAGTCTTTGACTAGCTTATCAGTATGATGGGAAGAGTCGACGTAGACAATGATATGTTATTCGACATAGGAAATTTTGCGAAGTTTGCAAGGACGCATACACGCCAACATGGAATTAATTACGATTTTACGTATATGACATGCACCTGTTGGTGATTTTAGTGTCATCAACGATTTTATGTAATTGGATTTATTAGAGACCAATGCGATCTCATATTAGGCTCGGATATGAGTAAGGGAAAGTGTGGAGTACGCACTCATTTTGAGTCAAATATGTTTTCGACCACGATAAATAAGCAGGGGTCAAGGGGGCTGCGCTCCCTTGCGGGGTCAAGGAGCAGCGCCCCTTGTGGGGTTTTCCGCAAAAGGACGCTTCTGTTGACTAACAATCATGACTATTGGAGATCAACAATCATGTCTACTCCTACTTCTCATCTGTTTATAAAACAGATTTTGGTCTCAGATTATACTAACGAAATATCCTAACTAATCTCTGAGTTTCTGATCTGTTTTCTCTGCCTAAGATACAGATTGTTTTTTATTGTCTTATCCCAATAAGGATTTCGTGAAACCCAGGCAAAAGAGTCGAAATACTTTATTCGGAGAGTGAATTATACACGATTCAATCAATCATCCAGGATTATCAATTTACCCTAACCCTAATTTCTAACAGCACCCGAAAAGGATTAGACCTCCTAGGCATGTCAAAGTCCAAACTCAAGACGGGTTTGGTTCGCCCTTAAGGTGAGACCCTCGGGGGAGAGATCGCACTCCAGGTGACGATATATATTTGGACCGGCTTGCCTAGTTGGTCTAATTGAAGTGACTTCCTAAACACGGTCCGCGGGGTTCGTGCACATCACATGTAGATTTTTCCATTGAAATATTCTAGTGCTCTAGTGTTAGTGTGTGCGTGTATTTAGTATTTTATTTTTCTTTGTTAAGTGGCACACAACCATTGAAACCTTACTCTCGTATTCCCTCAATCTTTAAATGAATGTTAAATTATTATTTTTAAGAGACTGCAATAAACATAAGCATGTTAAGTAATATAAACGCGTAAAAACAATGATCGCACTATAGTATATAACAGGTCTAAGTGTGATTTAAAACTTTTAATTTGATGAGAGAGAATTTAGTAACTTTCAAAAAAAAAATGAATTTCATTTTGAACAAAGTTTTGTTAAATTTTAGACATTCACTCAAAAAACAAAAGTACATTTTCTAGAACCAATGTTTTTTGACATAACCGTCCCAAATAAATAATTATTTTAAGGGATTTTTACCAATAAATCCCCAAGAGAATGTGGTATTTTCCAATAAAAACACAACATTTCAAATTATACCTTAGGGTCCCTAGTTGAAATCACTAGTTGAAATCAAAACGAACTTAGCGTCCTTGACTCTCATTGCAATAATTACAAAATGGCCAAACTGCCCCTGCACCCAATTCCACACCGCACGCCGCATTATCTCTTTCTCTCTCTATGCGTATTCCCCTTACCGTCTCCTCCCTCATTCCCCTCACCGTAAATTCAAATACAAAAGCCCTAACCCTACTTCACCCCCAATTGATCTTAAAATTGATGAACGAACAATCCTGATGGTGGATTAGGATTGATATGAAACTCTAGAGAGTTTTCGAAATCGATGATTGATAAAACGATGTCGGCGATTGTTCGAAGACAATCCATCGTCGCCGATATCATGTCTCCTCCCGTTTCGAAGAAGCTTCGTTGCTCTTCATCGCATAGCTGTTAATCCCGTTCCGCACTGGTATGTACTAGCCGAAATGCATCGGACAGGCCAAACTCCGGTGTGGAATGGTAAAAGTTTTGTCTCGTTCAATGAACCGGGGTGTGCCGGACGTACCGATCAAAATTGTTGAAAATCGTCCGAGACGAATATTCCGGTCGAAATGCAAATTGACATCTCTAAACAAAGTGGAGGTGTCGCAGACAAGGCGGAGAGGTAGTGGGTGTTGTTCTAAAGCAAG
Organism: Campanula takesimana; assembly: GCA_026119855.1. Classification (NCBI taxonomy): domain Eukaryota; kingdom Viridiplantae; phylum Streptophyta; class Magnoliopsida; order Asterales; family Campanulaceae; genus Campanula; species Campanula takesimana. The sequence goes on from JAOWBW010000877.1 coordinate 628,031, forward strand.
TGACAGAGTGAGAAAAAGCTGGATACAAGACATAAAGAGATGGAGATGAGCCAGAAAAGGCAAAAATTGCTGGAGGTTGGAAGTTTGGTGGTGATGTTATGGTTATATGAGTTTTGAATGTAGATAGAGAAAGAAAACTAGTAAAAGGGGGAGAGGAATTTGAGAAGAAGAGGAAAGAGAGGAAGCTTTGAGAATCTTGATAACAGGAGACTGCTCTGCGCACGAGAGATGGAAATGTATGGGATTTCAATTGAGAAATGATTTTTCAAGTGAAAAATGAAAAAAATGACACAACTGTGAAATCAGTTGAGAAATAATTCTATAAGTGAAAAGTGAAAAAAAAATACAACTGTGAAATCAGTTGAGAAATGATTTTACATGTTAAAAATGAAAAAATGACACAACTTTGAAATCAGACAACTGTGAAATCAATTGAGAAATGATTTTTCAAGTGAAAAATGAAAAAAAAAATGACACAACTGTGAAATCAGTTGAGAAATAATTCTACAAGTGAAAAATGAAAAAAATGACACAATTGTGAAATCACACAACTGTGAAATCATACAACTGTGAAATTAGTTGAGAAATAATTTTAGATGACACAACTGTGAAACCATACAACTTTGAAATTAATTGATAAATGAAAAATAATTTTATAAAAATTTTACAAGTGAAAAATGAAATTTGTATTTCTGAAATTTGAACTATGTGTTGAGTGTAGTTATTTGATTCGTCTTGACGACACGATTAAAACGGTGGTTTCAGATCATTTTTTCGATTTTTAGATTTTAGGATATTGCATTTTGAAATTTTGGGTGGAAAAAATAAAGAGGAGAGAGAAAGAGGAGAGAGAAAGAGAAAAAGCGCTGGATTTAAACGCGCTTAGCGTTGGTTTCCTCCTGGTGCGTGCGGTTGGGCTTGTAAGGGCAATTTGGTCCAGCAAATATTTCAAGGACTTTTTGGCGAGTTTTCATAATGTCTATCCTTATTGGTCGTTTTCATTTAGCTGGAGGACTTATTGGTCAAAGCCTTTTATTTTAATAGTATTGGTTAATACGATCAAATTTTGAATGATAGTTTAGCAATTTATTGTTTTATCAAATAAATAAATAAAATGGTCAAAATGACATAAAAATAACGACATGTGCTTTTATATATTTTGTAGGATATTTTTTTGTTCTCATCAAATATCAAACTTTCTCCATCCAAAAATGAATATATGCTGTTTTTAAAATAAAATTCACACTCACCATATATTTTCTAAACAAAAATTTATAAATAAATTTCAAAATTATTTATATATATTTTTCTTAAAATTTATTACTTTTAGAATATTTATTTAATGAAAATTAGATATTCATTTCAAAATGGAGTGAGATATTTGACAAAGTTATCTACCACTATATCTCAATTGGACTCATTTAAATCTTACTTGGGCTTGCTTCAAAATAAATCTTACGCTCTTTATAAATCATGTCCTTTAATTATGGACTATAGATCTGATCCACAGAGCGGGGCGAGGGCGGCGGCGGTTTCAAATCCCTATTTCGTTAACAGCCAGCCTGGTTAAGTGCGTAAATGCAAACGCGCCGGTGCGAGTTGCACGTGCCTAGTCGATTCCAAACCATCAACAACAGTACAAGTCTCTGTCCAAGTTGTACTTCCTTTCCTTTTACGGAAATTCGCGCATCATCTTTTGGATAATTTCGATCAGAGATGTGGACCGCCACCGTACTTCACCGTCCGGCAGTTCTACTACCGGCGCGCCTCACAGCTTCATCATCTTACTCAACTCCAAAGCTATTTCCAAAACCTCGTTTACTTTCTGCTAGTTCTCCACCGATTAAATTCAACATTTCCGCCGCCAGAAAACCATCGCCGCTTCCCGGACTGGCCAACCGGAAAACAGGTTTTCTTTCTCATTTATAGCGTATAGGTATAATTCTGTTAAAGAGTAATTCGGCTATAATCATAAGAGATATAATTAGGGTTCAAAGCTTGATCATATTATTGATTTTAATATAATTTTATAGTACATCAAAGAGAATCCTATTTAGGAAAGGATTCTAAAGAGTAGGCAACAAGAAAGATCAATTCTGATCTAACCAAATATCTATCATATCTTTAATTAATAACAATCTGATCTCCTAAACCCATTAGGAGATCCATATTCCGTTACACCACCTCAAGTTGAGCATGGGGATTCAAAATGCCCAACTTGCTTAAAAGAAAGTCAAACTGCTTCTTTCCAAGAGCTTTGGTAAATATATCCGCCAACTGTGAAGATGTAGACTATGTTACCTGGACACGGTATCCGGGATCCGACACGGATACGGATCCTAGTGTCGGATACAATTTTTTTAATAATTTTGGACACTGGGGCACCGTCCTAAATTTGGACACGGGTACGGGATACGAGCATTATTTCAGGACAAATCAAAATAGTATAAATAGACTATTTATACTTTACTTATAAATGAAGTCAACTCACTCCTTTTTTACTAAGATATACTCCCTCCGTCTCAGGTTAGTGTGGACTTCTTTCCTTTTTGGTCCGTCTCAGGTTAGTGTGGACTACCCCAAAATAGCAAAGAATCTTTACTATTCTTCCCACTCATTCTCTCTCCTACTTTACTTTTACACTCACAAACACCAATCAACTTACTATTCCTCCCACTCATTCTCCTATTTATTTTTTCATACTCACAAACACCTCATTCCATTATTTATCTATCTTACTTTTTCTTAATTTGTGTGCCCAAAAATTTGGTCCACACTAACTAGAGACGGAGGGAGTATTGTATAATTAAGTAAAACAACATTAAAATTTGTAAAATCTTTATAAATGAAGTCAACTCACTCCTTTTTTTCTTTCAAATTTTTCTTGTCGTATCCGAATGAAAAAGCAGGTGTCCGCGTGTCGTGTCGGACACGATACGTATCGGACACGGGTACTTCAACATATTTGGATGATGCACTCCCAAGCTAAGTAAAAGACCTTTTAACCATTTCAATTCACATGTAAGGGCCGCCATAGATCTATATTCGGCCTCCGCAGAAGACCATGACACTGTTTCCTGTTTCTTAGTTTTCCATGAAATAGGTGAATTTCCTAGAAAAACCAGTCATCCTGTTAGTGACTTTCGGGTAATGGGGCAAGCAGCCCAGTCCGAATCACACCAACCATTTAAAGACAAATTACTGTCACTTGTCAAGACAATGCCCTAACCATGTGTGCCCTTAAGGTACCTGACAACTCGCAAGGCAGCTTCCCAGTGTTCAACTCGAGGAGCTTGCATAAACTGAGATAAAATGTGGACGGAGTAGGCTAAATCTGGACGGGTGACTGCGAGACAAATAAGTCTTCCCACAAGCCGTCTATACTTTTCTGGATCAGAGAGCTCCTTGCCTGTAGCTAGACCCAGTTTGTGATTTTGAATAATGGGAAAATCTGCAGGTTTTGCTCCCAACAATCCTGTCTCAGAAATAATATCAAGAGCATACTTTCTTTGACACAAAAATAATCCCGAAGTAACTTCAATACCAAGAAAATACTTAAGAGGCCCAAGATCCTTCATTTTGAAACAATCACTCAAATAGGCTTTAAAGTCACGTAAAGCAGCGGAATCGTTCCCAGAAATAATGAGATCATCAACATAGACGAGCACATTTATCTGAGTGAAAAGAGAATAATCAGAATAATTGCAGAAATCCATACCCCTTTAAGGCGGCAACCAGCTTGGCAAACCAACATCTTGGTGCTTGTTTTAAGCCATATAATGATTTACGCAAACGACACCATATTCGATTTGGAGGACTCAAAGCCTGGAGGTAGATTCATGCAGACTTCTTCTTCAATATCCCCATGTAAGAAGGCATTTTGAACATCCATATGATGAAGTTCCCAATTTTTAGAAGCGGCAACTGCTAGAAAAGCACGAACAGTCACCATTTTTGCAACTGGAGCAAAAGTTTCAGCATAATCAATTCCTTCCTTTTGATGATTTCCGAAGACCACTAACCGAGACTTCAATCTTTCAATGCTTCCATCAGAACGGTATTTGATGCGATAAACCCACTGATTTCCCAATGCCTTTTTGCCTGGGGGTAGAGGCTCCAATGTCCAAGTATTGTTATCTTCTAAGGCTTTGATTTCTTCGTGCATGGACTTTTTCCACCTTCATGGCTTCACGAAATGACTTTGGTTCCCTGCCCAAGGTTAGTGCAGCAAGAAAATTTCGGTGGTTCACAGAGAAATTGTCACAATTCATATAATGTGCTATAGGGTAAGGAGTACCTGAGGGAAGTTGTGGAGAATGTGAGACAAGAGATGGACTTTTGGCATTGATCGTGTTAACCACATAGTCACGCAGACGAACTGAAGGAGTCTTCTCACGCATTCCCCTACCCAGTTCAGCAGGCTGAGGATTAAGATCAGGAGCCAAGTTATCCTCAATCTCAGTTGTTGTTGAAGAAGAAGCTGCAGATGAGCCGGGAGATGGGGTGACAGTTGTCTGAACATCTTGCTGCACAACTGGTGCAACAGGAGTTGGGGTTTCCGGAATGTCATAATCAGCAAAATCTAAGTCGATCTCCCCATTCAATTCGACAATTGTTTCAGGAACAATGTTTACAGATTTAGGTTCTTTAAAAGGAAAAATGTCCTAAAAAAATTTGACATCTCTAGAGACAAAAAACTCTTTAGTGTCTAGATCAAAGAGTTTCCAACCCTTTTTCCCAAATGGATACCAAAAAAAATGCACTTTCGACTACGACTGGAAAATTTATCACCACTTGTTTTCTGATTGTGAGCAAAACATAACGAGCCAAAAACTCGAATAGTATTATACGAAGGGGGGTTGCCAAATAGAATCTCATGGGGGGTTTTGTTATGTAATAAGAGAGATGGGGTTCGATTAATAAAATGAGCGGAAACAAGAATTGCCTCTCCCCAAAATAAATGGGGAGATTGGCTTGGAACCTCAAAGCCCTTGCAACATTCAAAATATGGTGATGCTTTCTTTTAACTCGTCCATTTTGTTGAGGAGTTCCAATGCAAGACGTTTGAAAAAGAATTCCCGTGGCAGAAAAGAAATCCATCAAACTCCTCAACTCAGTACCATTATCACTTTGAACAATTTTAATATTTTGATTAAACTGGCGATTCACATAGCAACAAAAGTCATAAACGCTTGAAAAACTTCAGTTTTGTCAATCAACAAATAGACCTAAACAGCACGAGAATAATCATCAACAATGGTGAAGAAATAACGTGCCCCACAAGAAGAAGCATGTCTATAAGATCCCCACAAATCACCATGTACTTTTTCAAAAATTCTAGTAGACTTATTTTCACTTAAAAAAAATTGTCTCTATGTTGTTTGGCACGAAATCATACCTCACAAGCTTTATTCAAACGACACTTAGAGTCACTAACAGGGGGAAGTAACTTTACTATTCCTTCAGACGGATGTCCCATTCTTTTATGCCAAAGTTCCAAGGTGGATGTTGCTCCATTAACTGAAATCTGATGCAGTTTATCCACTTCTTTGAAGTAGTAAAGTCCATCTCGTCTAACACCTGTTCCAATCAACTCCCTCGACTGGTCCTGTATAGCACACATAAGAGAGTTAAATTGGACAATACACTGCATATCATCATTTAACTGTGAAACCGAAATTAAATTGCAACTTAAATTTGGCACGAAAAGAACATTCCGAAGAGTTATTTTGTCTGTCAATACCACAGATCCTTTTCTCGTTGCAATGACAGAATCACCATTAGGGAGTCCAACTGGACAATCAAGAATGTCACATAAAAGAGCCATATTACCAGTAACATGATTAGAGGCTCCAGTATCAATTATCCATACAGAATTATCAAACATACCATTCAAGCGATCCTCTGAAAATCTAGTATTACCAATAAGTCCAGCAACGGCTGCTCCTACAGAAGCACGAGTTGTTTCAGCAGTTGTTGGAGCAGTTGTGAGAACAACAGATCACATATCTGACCGCACATATCTGTTGTTGGTTGCTGCGTTGGCTTGAAATCGACCATTCTTACCATCCTTGCCTTTCCCACTTCCATCAACAGGTTGTCCACCGTTATCCCACCATTGTGGGTAGCCTATGATCTTAAAACATCGATTTATCTTGTGACCGGGCTTCTTGCAATAATAGAAACACAAGCGTGATTTATCTGGACGTATAAATTTTCCATGCAGACGTGCAGGATTTATAAAGTTACTTGACCGATCTTGCGGTCCAAGAAAGAAAGAGGAAGTAGGTTTTATTGTAAGTGGCGTTGTTGGTAGGCTGGTCGTGTGGCCATTTGTTCCGGCAGCCGGTTGCTCAGCCTTGGTCATGATGATGATCTTGATTTAAAGAATACCAACTGATACCATGTTAAAGAGTAATTTGGCTATAATCATAAGAGATATAATTAGGGTTCAAAGCTTGATCATATTATTGATTTTGATATGGTTTTATAGTACATCAAAGAGATCCTATTTAGGAAAGGATTCTAAAGAGTAGGCAACAAGAAAGACCAATTCTAATCTAACCAAATATCTATCATATCTTTAATTAATAGCAATCGGATCTCCTAAACCCATTAGGAGATCCATATTCCGTAACAAATTCTAATTACTAATTAATTTCGTTTATTTGGTAACTTTTTGATTGCTAATTTCTCGAAATTGCTAGAGGGCGAAAATGTGCTATCAGAAGAAGAACGGAATGGGGAAGGAGATGATGTGGGATGGTTACCTGCATTTCCTCATGTCTTGGTTGCTTCCATGTCCAATTTCCTTTTCGGCTTTCATATCGGGTATAGTAAATTTTGTCTCCTACCAATCATACTTGAATAGTTGTTGTGAGAAAAATCGCTATAACTATGTGTTTAAGGATATACAAATTCACTCATCGACTTCCTATTATTTTTTTTATTATTATTTTTTTCTGGAAGTTATAATGCCAATGGAATTTTTATATGATGTCTCGTGTAGAAATTCACTGGCTGTTGCGCGTTAGATGATTGTTTCACATGACTTCTTAGTTGCATTTATATCAAGTAACCTTAAAATACTTTTACATGCAATGATGACAAATGTTTTAGCATTCCTATTTGTATTTAGTAGTTGCATTTAAAGAAAAAGTCCTCAAAATTGAGATGTAATGTTTCCTTTTTAGCTTGAAACCTCTAAGCATACATGGAGATTCATGTGTAGCTGAGATTTTTTAAAAAGTTTATTTTGTATCAATTCTTGTAATGTTGTAGGGTTATATTGTCTTTAATATCCAGGTGACTTGGTATTGTTTTACAGTTGCAGCTGGTTTGTGTTTTAAAATGTTTTCTAATTCTCTTAGTTGTGCTTACGCAGAGTAATGAATGGTCCAATTATATCAATTGCAAATGAGCTTGGATTTTCTGGCAATTCAATTCTCGAAGGACTTGTGGTGAGCATATTTATAGCCGGTGCATTTCTAGGAAGCCTAAGCTCCGGTTCGATTGTTGATAAACTAGGGTTTAGGCGAACTCTTCAGGTTGACACAATTCCACTTATCCTTGGTGCCATTTTAAGGTAATTTTCATTTGTTTGCTTGACATTTACTTTACAAATGTTAGCCTTACCTTTGGAGTATTCTTGGTGCCCCTCTTACTTAAGAGTTTCAACCTTTGATGTTCTGTCACTTCTGTGTATTCACCAGTAGCCTTTTGATTTTGATTTATGATTTTTTTCATTAGTCTAATTACGTTTGTTGACAACTATGCTTGATGCCCATTTCACAACAGTGCACAAGCTCACTCCTTGGAAGAATTACTCTTAGGACGGTTTCTTGTTGGTCTTGGTATTGGAGTGAATACAGTTCTCGTCCCTATTTATATTTCAGAGGTACAACTCGCTAAGAACTACCACATTGATCTTTCTTTTACACAGTTTCATTCTTCTCATTTATACCATGAACATCAGAACATGTGTTTGTTGCCAATGCATATTGACAATGAGATGATATGTTGATTTCTTGATTAAATAAATGTAATACAAATAAATGTTATTTTGATTTCGTCTAACGTTCTCTCATGCTTTTGAGATATTGAATTTGAAAATTGCTGAACCAAAATTGGGGTCAAAGTGCGGTTGTGGGAGAACCTTTATGATGGTTCTCACAGATAAGGAGAAAAGGGACAGTTCCAGATTCTGAGGTATATAACAAGAGTCTGCAGATGATAAATGACAAATATGCCTTGTGAGAACATTTGTAGATTGAAAAAGGCAAGGATTTTTCCATAGTCTTGATACCATAGGCGTCGTGTGTTCTTCATGATCTGTGTTGACCCCTGTGAAAATTTTAAAGTATTGCGAGGAATACGGCATGACGTTTGAGCTTGGTGATGTGCTTGAGTAATATTTCTGCACTCCACCTAATTCAGCTACTATCTATGGTTACACCAGTATTCTTTATTGTATCAAAGGAATCATATCATTTGTAAATAATGTCAGATTCATTTCTCATCTAGACTTTAACAACGTACTTTTCAGGTTGCTCCAACGAAATACAGGGGTTCACTGGGAAGCTTGTGTCAGATTGGCACATGTACTGGGATTATCGCATCACTTTTTCTTGGAATTTCCTCGGAAAATGATCCCCACTGGTGAGCTCTTCTCATTTATCGGATTGTGGTGCTTTGTTATCCGGGTCCATTTATGCAGCGTACATTTCTCTGTGAGCATGATGCTTTACTGTGAACTTGTCGCTAGCCCGTTAAAAGTTATCCAACAAGCTTTTGTTTTTATTTAATCACTTAATATGTCTCACGGGCAGCACATATTAGGAATCATGAATTTATTTCCTTTCCTTAGACTAAGTGCACTGTTTAGCTGTCTTTGTCTCTCCTATTTTGCCAGAACGTAAGCAAACATCTCAACTAAAGTTCTATCAGCAGCATCTGATTGTAAGCCACTAAATGGCAGTGGACTTTTGGAGATAGAAATATATATCTAGTCGTTATGGAGAGCTTGACTGAGACATGCTTCTCATTAATATGTCTGGTCTCTTTTTTCTTCTGTTGCTTACTTGATTGTTATTATTTGGCATTTAACTGTGATATTCTCATGGTCTTCTGACCATATCGTTGCTTTTTAATCTTCTGTAGATAAATAATGAGCTGTGACCTGCAGGTGGAGGACGATGCTCTATTTTGCTAGTGTGCCTGGTTTTATTCTGACACTCGGTATGCAGTTTGCTGTAGAGAGCCCCCGCTGGCTGTGTAAAGTAGGATACAGTTTTCATTATCACTCTTATATTTCCAGAAATGCTTCTTAACCCATTTTCAGAATCTTCTGTTCTGTTGTTTGATTAGGCTGGAAGGCTTGATGCTGCTAAAGATGTTATCTCTAACCTCTGGGGACCATCTGAAGTTGACGGAGCCATTCAAGAATTTCAGTCAGTTCTGCGGAATGATGGTGGTGATTTAGACAGTAGATGGTCGGAACTCCTAGAGGAACCACATTCTAGAGGTAGTATGAAAGTATTTTATCATGCATAATGTGGACTTTCTTTATGACTAATGGTTGTGGGCATGTTTTCTTTAATTCTTTTACTGATGCAGTTGCGTTCATTGGAGGTGCTCTATTTGTCCTTCAACAGTTTGCTGGCATAAATGGAGTTCTTTATTTTTCTTCTTTGACTTTCAAGGACGTTGGGATCACAAACAATGCTTTGGCAAGTCTATATATTGGAATCACAAATTTTGCAGGTTTGGAATATTACATTTCGTATGTGCATATACATAAAATTGCATACTACTACCTCCTTACCAAAATGAATGTCCAACAAATTTTCAAATTTGCTCTCGGTCAACAGCAAGTTTGCTGCTTCTTTTTTCGGACAGTCATTTTGGGATGGAGGGAGTAGTGCAAAACTGCCTCTTATGCTTGTCTGGTTGGTGTTCTCTGAAGGTGCACTTGGTGCTTTATATTTGATTGATAGGCAAGGGAGGCAGAGACTTCTAATAGGAAGTTACCTGGGAATGGTTAGTGAAAAGAATAATACTAGGGGCACAAAAAAATCACAAAAACTTGCTCACAAAATCTTAGGTGTAATGATGTTAATGGTGTTTTTAATTAGAGTGTGGTGGGTCCATTATCGATGCAACCAATAAAATATCGCCACCTCATTTTGTGAGCAAGATTTTGTGACCTTATTGTGTACCCCTAGCATTGCTCTAGTGAAAATGTAGTCCCTTCTTTTCTTTTTTTTTTCTTTTCCTCCGAAAGTGGCTATTCTGTAAGATTAAACTTTCTATGCACAGGCAATATCAATGTTTCTCGTGGTCTCTGCGATCAGTTTGCCAATGAATGAAGAGCTCAGCCACAGCTTGTCTATTCTGGGAACTGTTCTGTAAGCTTGAAATCTCCCAAATGTCCCATTGATTGAACTTTTCTTTTGTTATATTGCTTTAATATCTGCTACTCACTCTGCCCCAAAATGAATGTCCAATTTTTTCTCAAATTTGCTCTTGTTGAAGAGCAATTTTGAAATTTTTTTGGACATTCATTTTGGGACGAAGGTAGTACTTTATATGAGAATGCATCAGATATATTATTGTTCGAGTTTCCTACTGACTTGATTTATTCTTTAAGGTACATATTCACATTTGCTATTGGAGCTGGCCCAGCTACTGGTCTTATTATACCAGAGCTTAGCAGCAGCAGGACTCGTAGCAAGATCATGGGTTTCAGCTTCTCTGTCCATTGGGTACATATGTGAAACTTTTATCTTAATCGACACTCTTTCTTTCTTTCATCAACTCCACCAAAAAGCTAATATCTCCGCTTACTGGAATTTTTATTCTTTATTCACAACCCCATAAAGAAAAGTTAACTAGTTACGGAAACCAGGACAATTTTGCTGATAATTCAGACTTGCATGAATTATTTTCCCGTGTGTGTCTCATACATCAACAAGATTACTATTATGGAGATTGAGCTATAATACTACTTGAATGTGGGATTTTATACAGGTTTGCAACTTCTTGGTGGGGCTATTCTTCCTTGAACTGGTAGAAAGATTCGGTGTTGCTCCAGTTTACGCAACCTTTGGTGGGGTATCGTTGTTGGCTGCATCATTCGCTTATTACTTCATAGTTGAAACAAAAGGCCGGTCTCTTGAAGAAATCGAGATGTCGCTGAATTCCAATTTCAGGGCCAGGGAAAAATGATGGTGTTGTACTTGCTTTGAGGAGAACCTGTGTAGAAGTAAAAGGCCGTATGCCGTATGAGCTAAGTTTCATTAACAATTCATTTATTCTATTTGTATCATGTAGTAGTATAAGAAAATGAAGGGGTATTTTTTTTTTTTGGTGGGGGGGGAGGGAGGAATGCTTGTTCTAATCATTTTTAAATAGTACCTATTCCTCCCATTTCAAAAAGAGTAAACTACAAAATTGACCCGCCTACTGTTGCCCCAACATCACTTTGACCTGCGTACTATCAACTCACTAAATATACCATGCGTACTATAGTTTTATTTTTAATTTCCCTAAGATTTGTAACGCCAGTTAAAAACATAACCTGGCTGTTAATAATTTAACGAAAAGTTAGATTTAAATGTTTAAAATTGACCTTAAATTTTAAAATAAACCCCTCCCCTTATCATCTTCTTCCTCTCTTTCTTCTTCTTCTTCATAGCCCCCCAATTTCACTAGCGAACTACCGCCCCACCTCTACCCATCCACCACTGCCAAATTCACCCACCACCAACACAAACACTTATGCGTACTATCAACATCACCATATACACCTCCATAAACACTAAACAGACAAAATGCGCCACTACGACTGTCAAAATCAACGACGATTTTGACACAATTGAGTCAAAATTGAACGGCGACGTTAAGTCAAACTTCATGGCGTCACCGATTGATGTCTTCTATAAGAGAAATTCATTCCCCAAACATTACAATTCAAAGCCTCAGTCGCCGATTTCTATTCTGATGCCGTCGTCGTCACCAGCGACGGCGCCGATGCCGGTGCTTTCTCCAAGGAAGCAAATCGACGAGATGGTGTTGGTACGGGGAGTGTGTGAAAAAGAGGGGAAATTGAAAGGGCTATTATGGTGTGGAAGAGAGAGAGAGAGAGAGAGAGAGAGAGAGAGAGAGAGAGCGGAAAAGAAAGATGGCGTTGGTAGGAGTGACGGTGGGGGTATTGTCGGCCGGTAAAAGTGATGGGAGGAATTTGGGGTGACTGGCATCTCATTTGTGGAGAGAGCGAGAATATTTTTGTTTTTTCATTTTTAATTTTTAACTTAATAGAATTAGGGGAATGTCATTTTTGGCCCTAATATCTATGGAAAAGATTTTAATGACCTAAAGTTTAATTATTAAACACTTTTACCCCTAGTCATTAAATTATTAACAGTGATATTAACTTCCTTAACTGGCGTTACAAATCTTAGGGAAATTAAAAATAAAACTATAGTACGCATGGTGTATTTAGTGAGTTGATAGTACGCAGGTCAAAGTAATGTTGGAGCAATAGTACGCTGGTCAATTTTGTAGTTTACTCATTTCAAAAATACATACGTTTGACATTTTAGGTGTTAATTTTTGTTTTAAAATACTTGACGTTTTACTAATTCCAAAGAATATATGTTCTTGCTTACATATATTATTATTAATTGTAAGCTATTTTTTTTGTAAGCATTTAAAATTGGAATATAGGGGCACAAGTGTCATTTTAATATGTATTAATTACATTTTTAATATATGTGAAAGAAGTTTAAAAAAAACATGTATTTTGAAACAGAGAGTAAAAGTCATTAATTTCTCTCTCTGAAATCTCTAAAATGAGTGTTCACTTGGTTCCATAAACATTTTTTTCCCGAAAGAGCTTGGTTCCATAATACGTGTTCAATTATTTTTTATGTGCCGGTCATTGAAAAAATGTCAGTACATAGTTAATTAATGAGCAAATATTTAGCTATTGGTCAAATTATTTGCAATCCATAAAAATACATCTCTAAAATGACTTCAATTCCATCTTCATTTTTTGTTCAAGCTATAGTCGACTAATCACACCACTGCCGCAACAACGATGCCGCAATAACGACGTGTACATACTCCATTCGTCTCATTTTAAACTTCAAAAATTTCTATTTTAGGTGTCAATTTTAAATTTCAAAAACAAAAAAAGAAAAAAATTATACTCCCTCCTTCCCAAAGTTATCTTCACGTTTGACTATACAAACTTTTAAAAGATATGAACACCTGCTTCACTAGACATGTTTAGTTTATACACTTTTAAGCCCAAATCGTAGAAATGTGAACTTTTTGGGACAATGAAAAATAGCAAGTGAGAAGATCATTTTGGGTCGGAGGGAGTTCTTTTTTATTTGTGGTCCCCACATGTCATACTCATAACAATTACCCACTAACTATTTCCTACTCCACTTTCTCTCTCCTACCAAACCATCTACACTCACAATACATCAACTTTTTAATTTTTTCTTAATTATTGAACCCAAACGTTTTTTGAAGTTTAAATTGAGACGGATGGAGTATACAGTGTACTACCTCCGTCTCATAACTATTTGCACAAAATGAATTGTGCACACGAATTAAGAGATGAATAGTAGTGGGTAGTTAGTTTGAGTGTGAAAAGTGAAGTAAGAGAGAAAAGGTGGTAAGAAATATTTGGTTGATTGGTGTTGTGATTATAAAAGCAAAGTAGAGAAAGAATGAGTTAGAATAATAGTAAAGATTCTTTGCCATTTTCAAAAAATGTGACTTATTAATATTAGGGGTGTAAATGGTTCGGTTTGGTTCGGTCTCGGCCATTTTAGAGACCAAACCACTAGTCATCGGTTTTGGAAAATTCCAAACCGAACCGAACCACGAAAAATTTCAAACCGAACCAAACCAAACCGCCATGGTTTGGTTCGGTTTGGTTCAGACCGCGGTTCAGTAATGTGGTCCAGACTGTGGTTTAGACCGTGGTCTAGAATATCCTTTAGATCGTGGTTTAAACCACCATTCACACCGAGGTTCATATCACGATTCAAATTATGGTTTACACTCTGTTTAAAAGAGAAAATTCGGAAGAATGAAAATATTAAACGAATAAAAAAGCCGAATGAAGTGAATACACTACAGAACTTTGTTAACTATGTGCCTCAATGAATATAATATTCGATGAAATGAATATTGAATAAGATGCAAAACGAGAGTTAAGAATGATGTAATGTAATGTAAATTATTTTGATAATTTAAAGGTGAATGTTACTTAACATACAAATATATGACTAATACATGTGGTCTGACGGTTCGCTTCGGTTCGGTCTAGTTTGGTCTGGAAGGGTCAGACCACAAACCAAACAGAACCACGCGGTTTACCAATTTTTGAGACCGAACCGAACTACTTATGCTTAAAAACCGAACCAAACCGTATGGTTTAGTTCGGTTCGATCCCAAACCGTGGTTTGGACCGAACCACTGACACCCCTAATTAATATCACTCTCAAAAAGAAAAATTTGTGTACATAATAATGGGACCGAGGTAGGGATGACCAAACACGGTTCCGGTTACGGTTCCGGTTCGGAACCGCCGGTTCCGGTTCGGCTTTTATGTGAACCTTAACCGGCCCTTGGTTACACCGGTTCCGGTTCCGGTTGTCACAATACGGTTCCGGTCCTGTTCCGGTTCGGTTCCACGGTTCATTTTTTGATGGTTTTTCAACGGTTAATTCTGATGAAACTGTTAGAAATCGGTCAAAAACACATTTTTATTATTTTCATTCACTGATTTTGGCAAAAAAATCAATCAAAACACAACTTTTCTTGTCAACTTTCCATTAGTAACGGTTAATTCTAATGAAAATGTTAGAAATCTAATGATTTTGATGGTTTTTTAACGGTTTTACTGACGGTTCAGACGGTTCCGGTTCGCGGTTTGGTTGGGCGGTTCGGAACCGCCGGTTCACGGTTTTTTGGGGGGTTGAACCTTAACCGGCTCTTATCCAAAACGGTTCTGGTTCCCACGGTTCTGGTTTTCGTGGCGGTTCATGGCGGTTACGGTTTTTTCGGTTCCGGTTCCGGGCCGGTTCGACGGTTCCGGGCCGGTTTGGCCATCCCTAGACCGAGGTACTAGTATGCAACAGTTCGTTGCGTTGGTTTTGCCACATGGACAAGCCAGCGGTTGACCGTTGACATGTCACATTCCGTTTCCAGCTTGGGCCCAATTAGTAGATTCGTCTTCTTCCATCGCCTTGCTATCCTCTCCTCTCTCTCTCTCTCTCTCTCTCTCTCTCTCTCTCTGTAGCATGTCTGTAAAAAGATGAGTAATCCTGCTAAATTCCACGAGCTATTGCATTAAATTGATTCAACTCCGGTCCGTTAGGGTTTCGTCTTTTTGATCGCGGTCAGAAATGTCGTCTACGGAGTCCAACGACGGCGGAGGAATCGGTGTCGGTGCCGGTGGTGGAGATATTGAGCACGGACACGGGGTGGAGCTAGTCGCACCGACTGATGATTCGGATTCAATATCGGAGGATCATATAACTCCTCTATTGCCTCAGTCCGATAAGCCCAAGATCAATATCTTCTCGGTTTCATATCCCCGACGTAAACCTAACAAGGTCAATCCCATTATCCGCCCCTAAAATCACTTGGCTTTAGTTTTATTACAATAACCGAATAATATTTCAATTTGTTAGAAAGTTGTTTAACTGTTTTAAGATTTTACGAGTATACTTTACTTGAATTAATGATGAATGACATTTATCTATTAAGTTTGACTCACTAGATTGACCTTGTTTACATCCTACTATTAAGCTCTTTTTCTTTTTAATTTACTCCCTCCGATTAATTTATATTGGCCACGTTTGACTTTTTCCATGCAAGTGAACTTTGATCAAACATTAAAGTCAATTTAATCATTCTAGTAAAATTTTAGAAAATGTTATTGATAAATCACTATATGATTTATCAATAACAATTTTTAGAATTTCAATAAGATGATTAGATTGAGTTTAATAATTGGTCAAAGTTTACTTGTGTTGACCAAAAAATTCAAACGTGGCCAATATAAATGGGACAGAGGGAGTATGAAAAAAAAGACTTTCGGGATTAGATTTGGTGCTAGATAATTGCAATTGGTTTGTTGGTCAATAGAGGGAGGTTTCAAGTTCCATTTCTGAATTAGGATAGCACATTTAAACCCAACATGCTCTGTCTCTAGAAGAATGTTTTAGCAATTACCTCTTAAAATTATGGATCAGGAAATAGGTAGTAGGATTCATTAAGCTTTGTTACTTGGTTAACTCACACAAAAATTTAATTTGGTTTCATTTTGTAATCTTTTCAGGACCAAATGATAAAATTAGTTGAAACAGAGACATCACCATTTACACAGTTTCTCTTGTGGACTTGGAGTGGATCTAGGTACTCTGGTCTACTATGCATGGCCTTATCATCTTGTATCTACTGTATCATGGAAGTTCTGTCGGATTCTTTTTCTGGTTAGTAGCATCTTTTCAGCTCGTGAAATGATGAAATTATTACTAATTCAAAATTAAGGCATTGTCTTTGAGCATTAGCAATTGAATAGTAGTGAAACTTGGTACTAGCCACCCATGATATTAAAGTGATTTTTAATGCTGTTACTGAGTTTCCATTATCTGATATGTAATTGACGAGCTCGTCAAAGTAGTGGCATTTGCTGCAGAATATATAAGGCACTTCAGAATTTGGCGAGTGCCTTAGGAGCTTATACATTGAAGTTTGAAAAGGTCTTGCAAATAAAGCGGAATGACCGTATCTTTTAGTTAAATAAATATCCCCTTCCGTAGTTACCACTTACCAACTTACGGGTTGTGCAATTAAAAGCACGACTCCTTCCCCAAACTTGTTGTTCGATTATTGCAATATTCACTTGGGCAGAGAAAATTCAAGTTTCTAGCAAAGGTATGGAAAAATTCTGGTAATAGAGGGTGCAGAGTAGTGGTGTCACATACTTCAGAGTTTTGGGAGGCAATACTTCTATATTACATAAATCATGATTTTTGTTTCCTTATTATTATTGCAATAATGTTGGCCTAGAAGGAAGTTCTTTGAGTAACCACCTGATATTTCACACATGCCCATCTAATAAGAGCCACCTTTTACTTCCTAACAACACCTAATTTTTTTCTGCTCATTCTTTTCACATGCATGTTTTTGGCGCAGTCCCTAGACCGTGGGAGTGTTATGATGAGTTTATCTATATTAGAGATGGTCAAGATTTATTAAAAACTACTATCATCGTGGGTTTATCATCAATCTTTGCTAGTTTAATTTCCAATTGACCTGTTTTTTGTTTTGCTATGACAGCTCAATCAATCCCTCTTTTTGAGGTAGCATTTGCAAGATGTTCAATTACGATATTGTCATTTATGTGGTTGCGGAGAAGTGGGCAACCAATATTTGGACCTACAAATGTCAGAAATCTTTTTGCTTCAAGAGCACTTACCGGATGTATCTCTTTACTGACTTTCGTTTACTGGTGAGTGGCCCTTGAAACACCAACTAAGACCATCTTGTCTGCTCTCCTTTCATTCCATGCCCCTAAATTATTTATTTCAATTTTTTTTGTGAATTATTTTATCTTGTTGGAAATACTTGTCTTGTTCCTTGCTCGTGGTTGAATTCCTTTTCATGCTAAAGCACAGAAGGCTACTTTCACCAAAGTACAACTTATTCACTGTTTTCTGTCTGGTGGCCAGTAAGTCTATCAGGTTTGCCTCCTTTTAAAGTGGGGAGTGGCGTGGTTATGAGCCATGATCCTTGCTAGGAAGTCCTGATCACCCTTGATTATTGAATATAGAAAGCCAGTGACGTGTGACAGTCATAACTGCTAACGCTGCTGGTTTCTGAACGATAGGGTGCCACCAAGATATATGTCACATCAAGCCATTTTAATGGACTCGCGGTTTAACAGTTCCAGGCAATTTTCCACCGAGTAGTACTGTACTGTATGGGGAAGCATGTTCCAGACTTAGAAATCCCTTTATATGCGCAGAAGTTCATTTCATATACTCTTGTTAATCAAATATTTATCTATTATACTTGATAAGCTTGTTGGCAGTATATCTATTTATTTCAAATGACACCATTACAGAGAGTGCAGTATATGATTAAATAGTCCATGTTTCAGAGTGGCACACTGTACTTGATAATTCAATATTTCTTGTGTTTCACGAGAGCTGTTAGTTTCTTTTTGAGATTCACATTTTTATGTGCCAGCTTGAATTACATTTAACGTTTGTGGAACTTCAAGGTTTTATATGCTGACCCCAAATCATTCTGGACTAAGGCTTTTCTGTTGTTGTTGTTGTTATAATGTTTGTAGAACTTGTCTTTCTTAAGCATGATTTCCCTTTAAATTTGCAAAATTGCATTTTTCTTTCAGCATTCAGAGATTACCTCTTTCTCAAGCTGTCATATTGAGCTTTACAACTCCAATTGTGGCCTCCATTGCGTCAACAGTTATCTTGCATGAGAAGTTAAAGGTGGCTGAAATAGCAGGTACAAGTACTTGTGCACTATAAATGATTGTAGAAGCTCCATAAAACCCTTAGTAGGACGTCGTGAAAAGGATTAGGAGCGGGTAGAAAAAACCTTGTGCCGTAGAAAGTAGAAATATTAGTCCTAACGTTATTATCTTGCCTTGTGGACATGACTATTCCTCATATACTGTAGTTATGTTTTGACAAAAGATCCTTCTGTCTTTTTTCTTTAACATCTGTCCGTTTTCAGGTATTGCTTTCAGTTTCTTTGGGGTGATCTTCATTTTCCGGTCGATGCTAAGCACACAAGGTACAGAAGTGAGTTGGTAAATCCTTCAAGTTACATGTCAAACTTTACATTTGCCAATCTCGCTTGGATTTAAGTTATCATGAAGTTGCTTCACAAATTCAACATCCTATTATTTATGTATGCTAGTTTATATTCCTAAAGTCATTGTCATACAAAGTTAAATTTGTTTATTTTGGAGATCAAAGGTCGATCAATGTAGTGTATACTTTTGTGCTCTTTTATTTTGACTTAAATTTTATGAAGGTCAAAAGTTTCAAAGCTGGAATGTAATGTCTGATAATTGGTGACATAAATTATCTACTTTTTTTATTCATCTCTGATGATTCATATACTTCATTTGGCTTAATACAGTCAATTGGTTTCAAGATGTATGTTTTTGTTCAAATATTTCAATTGTTTTGCCCTTAAACCTGGACCTTTCGATTGGCAATCTGAATTGTATCTTCAGAATAATACTTCTTTGATTTATGGAAAAATAATCAGACACCAGCTTGTCATGTTTTGGTTAAAATCAAACATTAAAGAGTATAATCCTCTTTGTGGTACAAATGAGATTTAGGCTTCATAGGGTCTATATTCTGTTGATAACCGGGACAATTATTGCTCCCCCTTCAGGAGTTTGACTGTATGAACTAGGTAACCAAATCTTTGGGACGGAGGTAGTAAGTACACTTGTTGCCTTAGACAATTTTGTCATATAAACATAAAATGAATGAATGTGAGCTAATATGTCTGATGACCCTCCGAAAAGTAGCTTAGAGTGAAGTTGATGGAAGCGAAATGCTGTCTAAACCTGCCAATGCATAAGCTTCATTCAAACTCACTCCTTTTCCAACTTAGGAGTTCTGTACTACTGCTTTTTGTAAAGAAGCCTAGATCTGCTAACGCATTTTTACATTTAAAATCACTCCACTTCAAGTTCATGCATTCTGCAGTTCTGGTAAAAGAATGCAGATGTAAATGAATAACTGCAGCATCTTATGTGGCAGTGATTTGTACTCATTTTCCAACCTATCCGATCTTTCTTGTGCAGGAGGGTCGGTAGAAAATGGGGGACCAAGTCATTCAAATGTTCAGGGGAGTCGTCACGTCTATGCTATTTTAATTGGTTTGTTTTCAGCAATGGCTGGTGGCGTTAGCTACTGCCTTGTAAGAGCTGGAGCAAAGGCATCTGATCAACCTGTGTAAGATCACTGACTTGCATCTACAATTTGCAGTAGTGTTTACATACTACGATTCCATTTAGCATGAGGAATCATTTAAATTGTGCACAATCATATTATGTTGTTAGAACATCCTTATATCGAAAAGATATTTCGCTGCGGCCGCAATGTCATGTAGGAGTTGAAGCTATTCACCTGGCTTACACAGCTTTGTAGGAATTCGATCTTAAGTTCCTTTCTATTAACAAGTTTCTTTCTTCTCTTCCAGTGTCACTGTTTTTGCATTTGGTCTGCTCTCTACTCCTGCTGCAGCTATATGCGCATTCGCCTTGGAGGTAAGATTATTGCTCATGTAATGACTCTTGAGTCCATTAATGTGTTTGTTGTAATTCGTTATGCTTTTAAATTGAGTTACTTCATTATAATCCTGTACTACTAAAGAAATAGTCCCTCTTTCCTTTTTGGTTTGTCCCAAAAGATAGTCTCGTTTCTACAACACGCAAAAAAAAAAAAAAAAAAAAAAAAACTAAAATAACTATAATTGTAGTTCTATTTCATGAAGGCACGAGCAAGCAAAGCTACATTCATAAAAGTTTCACTTGCCAAATGGAACTATCTTTCTGGGACGGAAGTTAAGTTATATCTTGGACCTGACCATTCCATACCAAATATGATATAAGTCATTTCATCTACTCCCTCAGTCCCATAACAAAGGTTACCTGTTTCAGGCGTCTCATAACAAAGGTTACTATCTTAAAATGGGAACTTGATAATACTTCTTTATTCAATGGGTCCAGCTTACCCACTCCACAACAACAATCCACTTAGTGTTTCCTACCCCCACATTCTCTCTCCTACTTTACTTTTCATGCCCACAACACCTACTCCACTATCAATATTATATTTACTTTTTCATAAATTCTCGCGCATTCAATTTTGGTGACCATTGTTATGGAGACGAGGGAGTATTTTATTTTTCTATGACCTATGTGCTTAGTTGTTTTTTCTCGCAAGAGACTAGAACTATCTTTTCACTTTACTGTATCCATTGCAGGACTTTGTGCTGCCTGGCTTATATTCATTCCTTCTTATGATTGTCCTGGGCGGATTAGCCTTTCTCGCTGAGGTGCATTGCTGGACTTTACTTGTCTCAAAAAATATTGGAAAAAATAATGCTTTATATTGAAGTAAAGAACACTGACTGTATTTGGTACTGTGAGTGCTGTAATAGAATTTTTAGTTACTAACCTTTTCAATTTACTGCAGATATTTTTGGCACGTGGGCTTCAGCTTGACAAAACCAGCAAAGTTACAAATATCATGTTCCTTGAGGTATACCTCAATTTTGCTTGCTCCTTCTGTATTTCCTATGCAAGTATAATTCAATCTGCTCCCTTATTCTCAATTTCTTTCTTTCCAATCGTTTAAATTATCTTTGTCGGTTAGTTGTTAGCTACGAGAAATCAGTTTAGAGCTTCATTTGAAGTACCTCAAGGCTTAAGCACTGTTTGTCCCTGCACGTATTTCTTTTCCTCGTTAATTTGTTGGGTATAGTAACAAACAATAAAGAATTATAATTCGACCTAAGTTAAACAATGCAATAATCCTTAGGAAGTTCAAGATATAACCAAGAACAGACAGTGGCTTTTTTTGACAAGTTTCTTGAAACACATGGAGAACTGATTCTTGAAAACTTTATAAAGCTGTGTAGGGAAAAGGTTCCATCTCCAATCATTTCTGGTTAAGAAAAGTGCATTTGTTTCTTTTGGAACTTGGAAAGATCTCCGAGTAACCTGAATTCATCTATACAACTATCACTTACTCAATCACGCTCTTCTCACATTGCTATGAAACACACGCACAAAGTGCAAACCGGAACGCACAGCAGTCCGGTATACCAAGGGTTGAGATTAAAACTCCATAAATCAGATGATCCCTGTTGGTGAGAGTGGGAGGTCAAAAGACGATCGTGGACCTAAAATTAGATCCAATGGCCGACATCACGATTGTAGCAGTCGAACGTCACCGGGCCCGGATCCTTGTTTGGTGCATCTGGACCTTGCAAGTTCCCCCCCCCCCCCTCCTTTTATTCTGTTACCTTGGTCAATGACTCAATGTCATGAAGGATAGACTACTGAAGAAGAGGACGAAGAAAATCAATACAAGGGGAAGGTGGGCCTTTTGCTACCCTGTGGATCACAATGAAATTTTGAAAATTGTTACTGATAAATCACTTAATGATTTGTCAACTACAATTTTTAGAATTTCACTAGAATGACTAGTTCGACATTAATATTTGGTCAAAGTTCATTTATGTTGATCATAAAAAGTCAAAATAAGACAAACTTTCTGGGATAGCGAGAGTATTTCATAAGATTGAGACAGAACCTTACCTAGATTTTGTCAAATGTTTGGTCTTTGAAGTTTCCATACAAAGATATACCATTATTATTGGTGATTCATCTCCTTTAATAATTATGTTCTGCATGCATGTTTTTTTCAGGTTGCATTATCTCAATTGTGGGGGATGGGTTCATCAAGAGTAGTACCTTCTTTTGGTAGACTTATTGGATGTTTCATTATTTTGGTTTCATCTTGTTGCACCTTTTATATTGGACCTGACAAAGACATTGAGATTGAATAAGTTGTGATTGGCCCTTTTTTTTTTTTTCAATTTTGGTGCCCTCTTCCCCTTTGGAAATGTTGGTTTTGTATTTCTTTTTTCAACAGAAAATAACATATTTTGTAAACACTACTAGTATTTTTTTTATTTTTTTTTTATGGTGACTTCAGTTGAAATCACTTGATCAATAGCAAAATCTCTAAATTTAAGAGGGGGGGGGGGGGGGGGTTCTTACTATATGATGTTTTCTCATTTTTTTTTCCGTCTTTAAAAAGTTTGTCTCATTTTCAAAATTCAAAATCACTGAATTTTCAACCTTATAATTTATTTTTTTTTAAAAATTGTAACATATTATTCATTTAAAAGACAATTGACACACAAAAAAGGAAGAGTTAAATTTAAAAGGGATAAGAGTGTCCTTATGATAATTTAATCAGGAAACTAAAGGATGCTTATTGGAAAAGCACCTACTTATAAGAGATCCAAACTCTAAGACTATCTTCATCAGCAACCACACCCAACTCAACTCAACAATAAAATATTATTTCTTTCTTTTTCACATACACAACCTAAAACCCCAACCCAACTTTTTTATTATTAATTCCCATCAACAACCCAAACCAACTCAACTCAACCCAACCCAACTCAATATTTCTTATTATTGTTTATTTATTTTATATTTTTTATCAAATACTTAATTTCTATTATCTCTATTCATTTCGTATAAATTAATTAAAATATAATTGGCTTTAAAATAAATAAATTTATTAAACATAAAATTAAACTTAAATTTAAATTTAAAATTATATGAAATAGAAATCCTATTTAATTATCATGGCCAAATTTTTGCCATATGTGCTCAATAAAATCATTTCTGAGAGCTATGTATTATGAAGTTGCTCCCTGTTGGTCATATATGTGGATAACTTTGCAATTCGTTGAGTGGAGTATTAAAAATGTTGGTTGTCGTATTTTTCAACCAAATTGTCTATAGGCGGGTCGATATTTTCTTCAACTCCATTTCTTCTTTTCCTCTGGCGATTAGTAGGCTTATCATTTATGAATTATGTAGGATCATAGTAATTCTGGTATGTGTCTCGTTCATCCTCTACAATTATGTTGTGCATAATGACGCAAGTCATCATCACTCTTCCAATAATATGACGATCCCAAATAAGACAGGGGCGTTTCATAAACGCAAAACGAGATTGGAGAACTCTAAAAGCTCGCTCAACATCTTTTCTAACCGCTTATTGATGTAGAGAAAATGTTTGTGCTTTTGGATTGTAGGATAAGTAATTGATTTCATGAATGCTGCCCAGCTTGGATATATGCCATCATTGAGATAATATCCCATATTACTTTCGCGACCATTCACAACATAACTGATTTTAGGTGCTCTACCTTCCAATATATCACAAAAAATTAGTAACCTGTGAATACATTGATGTCGTTGCTTGAACCTGGTATTCCTAAGAATGCATGCCATATCCACAAGCCATATGATGCAACAACTTTTAAAAAGAGAGTTGGATTTTCGCTTCTTCCTGCAAATTGCCCAGCCCAAGCTTTAGGACTGTTTTTCCAATCCTAATGCATACAACCAATACTTCCCATCATGCCGGGGAATCCACGTTGTTCCCCAACATAAAGTAGTCGTTCCAAATCTTCTTCATTAGGTCGTCTCAGATATTCGCTACCAAAGTTTGAAGTCACACCTTCCACATATCTCATAAGAGAATCCCTTATCACAGTTTCACTCATTCGCATATATTCATCAACCGCATCAGTTGATGTCACATAAGCTAACACCCTCATGGCTGCAGTATATTTCTGTAATAGTGAAAGACCTTTTCTTCTTGCAGCATTTCTCTTTTGTTGAAAATATTCATCGTTACTAGTGATTTCTTATACGAAGGAAAACATGTTCACGCATGCGAAATCTTCGTTGGAATATATTTGGAGGGTAGGTAAGACTGTCGAAAAATAGTCATTGAACAAACGATCTTCACCTTCCTCTCGTTGCCTGTCAATAGCCTTTCTTCTAGAGCCCTTCTTCTAAGATTAAGTAGCAATATTTGTGGGTTGTAAGATTAAAGTAGGAATACTAATGATCACATTTTTGATGATGCGATCAATTTCTTGATTTTGTTGAATAACTCGTGTTTCTCATTCATCAAATTCGATAAAATTTGAAGAATCAGAACTAGAGCTTGAATTTTGGGATGAGTTTCCATTTGAAGACATTGTTGGAGTTGAGTAGATAGACTTTTTAAAACTTTTGGGATGGTTTTTCACTTGAAAAGAAAAATAAACAAGAGAACTATTTAACTGTAAGTTTGATATAGATTCAATAATGATTTATAGTAGTGGAAGAAATTCATCGAGTCCTCCTTTTAAAGTTATGTGAATTATTAAAGTGTTGATGAGACAATTCATCATGACTAACTTCCAAAATGTATTTGTATACTCCCTCTGTCTTATTTGAAACTTCACTATTTTGGTGATGGCACACCAATTAAGGAAAGTGATGAGTGTAAGAAGGGTTGTGAGAGGGAAAAAGTTAGTGGGTATGACAAGTGGGTCCAACAATTTAAATATGTGAGGGGGAAAGTTAGTGGGTATGACAAGTGGGCCCCATAATTTAAGTATGTGAGAGGGAAAAAATGAGTGGGTATAAAAAGTGGGGCCTACATTTTTTACAATTTTAGGAAATGATAAAGCTTTTAACGGGACACCCATTTGGGTAAAAGGTGAAGCTTTAAATGGGACGGAGGGAGTATGTGAAATGTGGCTAGTAAAGATATCCATGTGACTTCTGACTTTAAAGGTTGATGGAAAAACCCAAAAATAAATTTCAAAACCTGCTAACCATTTATTTGAATATGTGAAGATAAAAGTACGGAGCAACAGTAAAAGAAGTCATGTGACTTCCTACTTTAAAAGCTGATGAAACCAACTGAAAAACTAGATTCTACATCACTACTAAAGCTGATGGAACAATTTCAATATATAATAGAAAAATTACATAAAAATAAACCACAATACATGAAAATAAATTATAATACATGAAAAGGAGGGGCTAATGCCACTACACTTTTTACTTATCCTCTACACTAATGATATTTAATAGATAGAATTAGTTATTTGGACAAAACTGCCCTTTAAATTTCTTCTCTTATTTTACGAACATATAATAGGACACTTATGGTAAAGGAAAAAAAATGTCCTAGAGATCATATACACTTGTAACAAATGTACATTTGAGATGCATATACAGGAATGTATAATTATCAGTATTGCCTAATAAGAGCAAAACCAATTGTGCCTATTCAATACAGTGATTTATATATTATATTTTCCAAAAAAAAAAGTGATATTAAGAAAATACATTTAATTTTTAGAGTCAATTTTTTATTTTTAAAAAATCAATTAAATACATTGTTATGATCCAACTAAGAAAGAGGCATGTATATGAACACAAGTTTGAATCCTAAAAGCAGAGTTTTAAAAGTCGCTCGACTAATCCGCCTAGGCGCTACGCGTTCATAAAACGTCTAGGTACCGTCTAGGATATTCTAGTTATGTCTGAATTGTCGGCCCCGCCTAGGCCCCGTCTAAGCGTTTGGCGCAACTGCGACGCCTAGCGACCGTCTGACGCTTTTTAGAACCATGCCTAAAAGAAAAGAAAAACACTCAAAAATTAATTAGAGTTGGGTGCTGATAAATATGCAAGGAAAAGCGTTATAATGCATGGAATGGAAATTGAAACCTAATGTAATTAATCTAAAATTATTATTATCTCCATTCAAAATCATTGTCTATTTTTATTTTCGATAAAAACAAAAATGTAACACTCATTTAAATACAAAGATATTATTCTATTTCATTGTTTTGTTTGAATGGATTGTTGGAACAATTCTTTATATCCCTGAATGCCACGCTCATTTCGGAATAAGATTGAAGAAGAAGATGAAGCGGAAGCGATTAAGAACAATTATCTGTTGAATCCATATGAATGTTGTAGGGAGAAATGAAGAACAAGAAGAAGAACAAAATAGGGAGAGTGCTCTTCTAAGTGATAATGTCTCTTTATTCTCTCAAAGTCTTCTAACAATATGAAGATAAATTTAGATGAGGAAAGCAAGAATTCATAAGTCTCTAAGGGTTGATGGAACACCCTTTATATAGGAGACTTGGTGACATTTCACTTAGGGACCACACCCTTTCAAGATAAGTGATATTATATTACCTTTTTGCCCATCACAATTAGATAATTATATATCCAGGAATTCTACACATTACATTATAAACTATACTTTATAATTAACATTATAATCATAATTTTATGAATGGAAGTCTAAATGACTTGTGTTGCAAGCCATGTCCCAACAATCTCCCACTTGGGTTGCAAAACAAAGTCCTTCCTTTAAATCATGAATATAACACAAATGACAACCCTAATGTGCGCACTTTATTGTCATTTATAACAATCTCGTCCATTAGCCATACAAGTATAGGACTAAAGGGGCAGTTGTTGTAATTGATTCGCAACTAAACCCACAATAATCATGTATACAAATCCAACTAAATGACATAGATCAAAAGTATAGATGTGTAGCATGAAATCATAATGAATATATACATATTCTTCCAACTAGTCCAACTTAACCAAATGAGATCAAAAATAATAGAACAATTAATGAAGTACAACACAAAACTCCCACTAAATTAAATGTTATCAATTGTTACACCCATATGAGCAACATACTCGTGAAACACTAGAGATGATAACGTTTCATAAATGGATCCGTTAAATTATGGAGTTTGTTCTAATAAGTTGTATTTCTCTGTTCATTTTACTCTTTTCTTTATAACAAGATACTTAATGTCTAAATCCATAAACCTTTTGTTAGAGTACGGAACTGCTACCTGATAGTCATATCTTAATTGGTCTTTCGACACTTGTTTTTGACAAATCACAGTCCATTAAAACTTATGTAGCCATGTAATTTTAACAACTATCGGAATACCAAATGATCTCAAGATTATCCGATTAAAAATAGGCATGTAGATCTTTGTGTTTTGTAAATACTATATCATTCTTTTGGCTACTACTTAATGTTCTTTCTGGATTGCTTTGGTATTGATCAAGCATCCCAACATTGAATGCAAGACTTACGCATTTATTAAGCTTTCTTATTGCTGATGCAAAGAGGGATATTTTCTATATACTTGGATTCATAATTAACTTTAGGACACTGTTTGAGACTAAGCATGTCTTCTTTAAAATTAGGGGTGTCAAGTGGTTTATAGTTTTGCATGCTATACCTTTTGTAATACCTTTTCTATATAGGTCTTTTGTGATAATCCCAAAATACTCCGTGAAAACTCACAGTGAACTTGGATTCCTAATACAAAAAGATGTCTCACCAAGAATTTTCATTCCAAAAAAATTTCTTAATTTCCTTATTAAGGTTTAAAACATTACTAGCAAGCAAATATTACCCACATATAAGACCAAATTTATAATTTTTACTCCCACTGAACTTATGGTATACACAATATTTATCAAGATTCATTTCAAAACCAAATGAAAGAATAACTTGATTAATCTTTAAATACCATTAATGAGAAGTTTGCTTAAGTCATAAATGAATTTCTCCATATAGATAGTTTCCTCAATGTCTCCATTAAGAAAAGTTCTCTTAATATCCATTTGATGAAGCTTAAGACACAAATTGCTACTAGTGCCATAATGATTTTAAAAGAGTTTTTAGAAGATACCGAGAAATGTTTCTTTCTTGATAATTAATGTCTTTCTTATGAGTTAAAAATTCTTTAGCAACTAGATGGGTCTTTATAACTTTCAACATTACTTTTGTGAATCCTTTTAGGTCTTAGAGACCCATTTATAGGTTTCACATCTTTAGGTAATGTAAAAGATCTCAAAAGTTGTTATCTTTCAAAGATTTCAACTCTTTATATATGGTATTAATCTACTTATGATAATTAGGACCATTAATGGCTTTATGGTAGATGAATGGCTCATCTCCCACTAAACCTATGTGTCCTTTATTTTTCGGTAAGATACATCTCATAATTATCCGGTATTGCAATCCTTCTTACTCTATTGTATCTCTTTAAGGGCACTTGGTTCTTCCTAATTTTGAGGTTGTTGAATTTCCTTCTTATGATCAACATTTTCATGTTGTTCAATATTTATAGGGAACCCATATTTATTTTGAATTGTATGTTCTTCTTGAATATCAAGTACAAAATTTGAAATCCAATTGGAACTTTATGGAAGATGTGAAGAAATGGACGCCACTTCTTTTTCAAATTCAAAATATTACACCTAATCTCCCACTAAATTCAACATCCTCAAAGAACCTATCTTTTCTCGTTTTTCAAAATGTTCTAATTTTCGGGTTGTAAAATTTATATATCCCCTAGATCTCTCGGCTTACCTCATGAATAACTACTAACAATCTTATGTCTAACTTGCCCTTAGAAGACTTATAAGGTCTACCCTTATGTTAGACAACCTCATAAATGAATATGATTTAAGGACGTGTTCCTTATTCGTCCCAAAATCATAAAGGGTTTTTATTAGTAGCTTAGAGGAAGCTTTAATGAGAATGAGGGCTGCGGTTTTAATGTATCGCCCATAATGAGTGAGGTAAAAGAAGCACAAAACATGCTTATTACCATTTCCATAAGGATTTTATCATGTCTCTTGTGTACATCATTCATGCTAGGCGTACCCGGCTTAATGTAGATGGAGACAATCCAACACTCTTCAAAATAGCGAGTAAAAAGGACCTAGACGTTGTTCCCTTTGACAATCATTCCAACCATGACATACTCTATCATGATTGGACCTAATGTTCTTAATAGTCTTTCAAAGTTGATTTCCAACTTTGACCTCATAAGACTTGAAAACGTCCATAACTTGAGTCTTTGCATGAAGTAATAAATGCATCAGTATTGAGAGTAGTCATTTATAAACGTAATAACTATTGTTTACCTTTCCACGAAGGAATAATGAATGGCCCACAATGTTCATATGTATTAGTTTTAAAGACACTTGATACTCTCGAGAATACTATTCTTTTAATGTTTGTAAATTTCCTTTAAGGCATTTAATGCAAAAGTATTTTCCAAAATATCAAGTTTGTTTAAGATTTTCTTTAACATAAGCTTATCAATTTTCCTCTTGGAAATATGACCCAAATGCCTATGCCTTAATGAAAAATAAAATAAAATTTACTTGATAACTTTTGTTTTCTAGTTTTGGTTTCATTATTAAGGGACACATTTATTGTTTGAATAATGTCAAGTGAAGATAGAATACTTGACAAAGTACTAGTGCCAACAACCTTTGGAATTAAAATAGAGATCACACTTATTATTAATGAACAAGAGTGACCTTCCTTGTCCACTATTGTGATAAATATCATAATTCCATTTAAATTATGGTACAATAAATATATTATTTAATACAAAATAATACTTAGTACTTAACAATAATTTAAATGATCCTTATGCCTATAACTCTAACCGGATTCCTAGTTTCCATATAGATGAATTTCTTCATCTTTACTAGGTCTTCGGTAATTTAGGCAATCCTACTTGAACATCATTATGTGATTGGTTGCACCAAAATCCAATCACCACGTAAATGTAGGAATTGAAACCAAATTAGCCTTAATACAATACAAACAAGACCAAATGATATACCTCTCACGCCAAGCGTGAGACTTAGGATAATCGAACTTCATGTTAGTAAGGTCCTTGCAAAAGAAACATTTCTTTTCTTTATGATCATGAGATGATCCCTTAAGCTTATTTTTACTTGCAACCATAGTTTCTTTCCCTCTTCTCTTGTCCCATGAGAAAAGGTAGATGCTAAATGAGTACCTTTAGTTCTAAATTATTCTTAACTTATCTTCTTCTTGTGTCATAAGTGAAAGTAATTCATTAATATTTCACTTGTCCTTTTGACATTGATAGGTCACTTCAAAGCAACCAAACCAAGGAAGAAAGATTAAAACTAAATGCACAAGAATATCATCCGATATCCTTAACTTAAGTGCATTTTCGTTTCGTTAATAGATGAACTATTTCTAAAATGTACTCCCTTAAATTTCCGGTACCCTTTATACCTTATGGAAACAAGTTTCCTCAGGGGTATCAAAGAATGTTTGTAGCATCAATATCCTCGGAGACACCGTCCAAAAGGTCTCTGGGACAATATTCTTTATGATCATTAGGCTTACGCGGTTAGAGCGTGTCACTTCTCAGCACTCAAGCAATAAGAAGAGAAACGGATCCCTTAATGCGAGTTCTATATAGCCCAAGATTATAATTATTTATTTTTCAAGTTTTATAATTAGTCCCACATTGCAACGGTACTCATAGCAGTAATTACAGATGAAGCAATAAACAAATTTATTGGAATTTTGAGAACAAGAATGAATACAAAACATAAATAAGAAACTACACAATAAATAATGATTAATTATATCAATGAAATCCATCAACAAGACAATCAACATGACATTAAAACTAATCTTTGGATTGCGAGTTGACTCATAAATGATTGCCTTAGGCAACAAGTAATTTGAACTTATATTTTAATAAATACTTAATCTTCCTTTGGGCCGACATAAGTACCTAAGAAAATAACATAATGTTTATTTTACTTTTTACCACATGAATGCCCAAGTTTAGTCAAATGTCAAGATCTTCTTTAGAAAATTCAAGCCATTCACATATCAACTTAAACATCCAACACTTTACAATTTTAGGGTTTAAATAACGTAAATCACTTAGGCGACAATATTATTTAAACAATGAATAAAATTGTCAAAGCATATAATTAATCAAGGCCTTAGGGTTTGAAAAAATGTATGTTTTGTTCAAAAGAGGAACAAAATTGTACAACATCTTTGAAAAAGCAAAAACCTATGAATAGTGTACATGCGCGACCGGGCAACTTATAATACCTGACCGGGCAGAATATAAGATCCGACCGGGCAGAACATCAGACCCGACCAGGCTAAAGCCACCGTTTCATGCATGCTTTGCTGCACTTTTCTAAATTTTATCCCAAAAAATAATGAACAACAAGTAGATTCACATGGTATGTTCTTTACAACATAAAACCATATTATTTAGGGATAATCTTGCTTTAAAACAATGGAATCGAGTATGTAGATCCACATGGTATGCACTAGACATAAAATCATGTTATGAAGGGATAGTCACACTTGAACCATTGTGTTCATTCAACAAAACTTTTCAAACCATTTTCTTAAATTCAGATGATTATTATCAGTACTCTATGAATGAATTAGATTCCCTAATCAACATCAAAACTTGATGATTCAACAGGAAAAATGAATCGAATAAAGCATAAAAGCTTTCCCGAAAAGAACTCAAACTTAAACCAAAATATGAGCGGGCTCTGATACCAATTGTTGGAACAATTCTTTATATCCCTGAATGTCACGCTCATTTCAGAATAAGATTGAAGAAGAAGATGAAGCGGAAGCGATTAAGAACAATTACCTGTTGAATTCATATGAATGTTGTATGGAGAAATGAAGAACAACAAGAAGAACAAAATAGGGAGAGTGCTCTTCTAAGTGATAATGTCTCTTTATTCTCTCAAAGTCTTCTAACAATATGAAGATAAATTTAGATGAGGAAAGCAAGAATTCATAAGTCTCTAAGGGTTGATGGAACACCCTTTATATAGGAGACTTGATGACATTTCACTTAGGGACCACACCCTTTCAAGATGAGTGATATTATATTACCCTTTTGCCCATCACAATTAGGTAATTATATATCCAGGAATTCTACACATTACATTATAAACTATACTCCCTCTGTCCCACCTTAGTGGGAACTTATTTCCTTTTTGGTCCGTCCCACCTTAGTGGGAACCACCCCAAAATGGAAACACATTTATTTATTTTTATTAACCCTACCCCACCCATTTAACTCTAATACAGATTTTTAAAGGGATACTAATCCTAATTGGGCCAAACTTAAACCCATTTATTAACCTAATCTAACTAATTAAAAATAAAAAGATCTGGGTCAACAATAGAAAAAATCTACCCCCCCCTGATACTCATCGTGTTCTTGAGCTTCACTCTCCAAGAAACCCTAGATCTCAACCCACCGTCTTCCTCTTCCCTTCACACCATCCTTTCCGATGAATCCTCCATATCTATGCCCTGATTCGCCAATTTCTCCAGTTAAACCTTCGGTTAATCGGTCATATTACGGTATTGTCATCTCCGATACTCCCGATTACCCTTTCGAAAACGGTATTGATTCCGACGGCATCTATTGTGAAACTGAGGTGCCGGAGAGTCAATTAACTGATTCCGACGAGATAATTCTGTCTGAAATGCGCGAAATGGAACTTCGATTTGGTTGGAATGAGTCGATGGTGGTAACTGCTCCGTCGATTGAATCTAAAGTTGATGCCTACCTTTCGACCCTTGGAATGATGGTGGCTTGTTTTTTGCCTAAGTACATGGCTAAAGATGCCATTGATAGTCCATGCTACCCGGCTCCGGTTGAAATCAAAGAGTTCTTGGCTTCCTCTACTTCTCAGGTCGTATCTCAAATTTTACACCTATTTCATGCTGATTTCTGTGATTATGAGTACAAAAGTTATCTGGAAATCTTTGGTTGTGGAGAAATGATGATGTCCTAGTTATATGCATGCTGATTTGGTGATGTTTTGATGCCATTATCATAGTCAATGATCGAATTTTTCTGAGACTTAATTGCCTTTTGATTGTGGGAGCAATAAGAACAGATATTGCCTTGGTTTTGGTTACATTGTGTATGCTGATTTGGTTCTTCTTTTGGCTGCCTTTTTTTATAGTCAATGATTGAATTTTTCTGAGACTTAATTGCCTTTTGATTGTGTGAGAAATAAGAACAGATTTTGCCTTGGTTTTGGTTACATTGTGTATGCTGATTTGGTTCTTCTTTTGGCTGCCTTTTTTTTATAGTCAATGATTGAATTTTTCTGAGACTTAATTGCCTTTTGATTGTGTGAGAAATAAGAACAGATTTTGCCTTTGTTTTGGTTACATTGTGTATGCTGATTTGGTTCTTCTTTTGGCTGCCTTTTTTTAGTCAATGATTGAATTTTTCTGAGACTAATTGAGACTGTGTTTGTTGGTTTGTTGATTCTGTGCTGGTGAGATGGAATTAATTTGCTCAAATTTTGTTCAAACTTCAGCCATCCTTTTTTTTTTAATTTATCAAAATGGCAGTTGCCATAAACAAAATGACAATTGTTACTTACAAAAAGGCCACATCTTTTTTACATAATGGCCAACATTCTACTACAATCAACCCACTTTTTCCTACTACTAAAAGTCAGTTTACATAAACAAAAAAGGCCATTGTATATTACAAAAGGCCCACTTTCCTTCTTACAAAAAGGCTACCAAAAAGGCTGAATTTTTCTTCAAGTAAGCAAAAACTCTTCCATCATGCCCTCGAGTCCACCACCATGACCTCTATCAGTAAGATACACAAAATATTCTTTCACCAAGTGTAAATCAATTGGACAGTTATCTGGGAGTAAACCTTGTCTTTCTAAAGCATCATTTCCCATGTGTGTGATTTTGTAGTTATTTGATCCACGCTTCTCCATGATTTGTATGAAACATGATTGCAAAGTTAAAAATACCTTGTTGAGTTTTTTGTGTGATAGTTTGTCGAACGAACCTTCTACTGCATTAACCAACTCATCTATAGTCCTTGCTTGCACATCTTCCTTCAATGATTGAATTGATCTGAACCATCCTAGATCATTTACATTCGTATCTGGTGAGTTTGGAGTCTGAAACTCTAATGAAATGTTAAATCCCCCTTCTGTTGCTGCTACTTTGAAATCTGGATCAAGATGTAAGGACACATGTGGTGGGGCATTGTCCCACTGTATTGTTATGTTTTTACTTGCTGATGTTGGCCACTTCTGTTTGATTGCAGGGAGAACCTGCAATCAAAATGGCTGTAATGATTTTAGGAATAGATTATGAAGCTTTCCCCTTTTGATTGTAATTATTTATAGAAGGTTGGATTACCTGGGTCTGGGTGGGAGTTTAAAACATTTGGGATTATTTGGGGTTAAATTTGGAGGGAATCCCAAATTTTGGATTTTTGTATCTAAGATTCCGAAAAACCCAGATTGTAAAAATTTGTTGTTGTTATGTTAAAACTTTGTTTTTGGTGGGTGTTTAAATTTTGGAGCCAAATTATTAACTGGTTTATTTAGGGGATTAAGAGGAGTCACATCTCTTAACTTTCCTCCACTATCTCCACTTTTCATTATTTTAATAGTTTTTCTTAGTTATTGTGCCCAAATTTCTAGTTCCCACTAAGGTGGGACGGAGGGAGTACTTTATAATTAACATTATAATCATAATTTTATGAATGAAAGTCTAAATGACTTGTGTTGCAAGCCATGTCCCAACATGGATTGGATAAAAATAGTGAATAGTGTGATATGAATTGCCCCGTATTAAGAAGATACAAAATTCCATAATTAATGGAAAATATACTCCCTCCGTCCCGGTTTAAGATTCTTAGTTTGACTTTGCACGCTTATTAATGAACCAAGACAATTTTGGATCAAACATAGTAGTGTGTGGTAGCGTGTGGCGGATATAATTGTCCATTCATAAAGCAAGTAGGTGAAAAGTATATAGGTAAGTCATGATATTTTGGTAATATATGAACTTTACGAGGACAAAATTATTCAAAACACTGTTCATACTTTTCCATTTAAGGAATAAAGGAACTAAGAACATTAAACTGAGACTTACCAAAAAAGAAAGTAAGAACCTTAAACAGGGTCAGATGGAGTATTACAAAAAGATTCAAAAGATTTAAGGAATAGTTTACGCTTTGAAAAGTGATTCAATATTATATCAAAGAAGACAAGTATATTTGAAGGGCAATTGAGTCAACAATTTATTAATTCACCTAAAATTTAGCCTATGTAGTGGATAAGTAAAAATTGTTCCCTACATGAAAATACCTACAATACATAAACTTAGACTACGTGGAAATGAACTACGATTAATTTTTTAGTACAATTTCCATTAAACGACGTTTCAGTTGTTCATCTTCTGGCAATTATCCGTTTTTTCACAACAATGCAGTTAACATCATAACATACAGCTTTCTAACTTTTCTTTCTTCCTTTTTACGCTTCAATTGGGAAAGTCATCAATAAACATGAAAAAAAAGCTTGTATCCGTACTTGCTCTATTATTCTCCCCCGCCGTATACCCACAAAAGAGTGCCTCCATCTAGGGTTTCCGCCCTAGCGGCTTCGACGAAACCCTAATTAGGGATGGCTAGATCTAATGGCCTCTACTTCTGATGGCGTCTCTCCTCCGTTGACGGGTCAGGGCCAATCCGGTTCTGCGCCTCCTCAACAAATGGATCAGCCACCATCGCCTTCTAGGGCAAAATCCTTTGTAAGTCTCTTCAAAGCTTCACCGACGCAATCTGCCTCTGTATTTCCCATGATTCCGGCTTCTTCTCATCACGGAGAACCAGCACTCAGGATCCCAAAAGAGGTAATTTCTACTGTCGCAAAACAATTCACATATACTTTGGTTGGAAAATTTGCTAAAGGCCGGCCTCCCATGGATGAAGCTCGTCGATGTTTCTTGAAGTTTGGTCTTAAAGAAGATTTCACTCTAGGTCACATTGATTCTAAACACATGTTGATTCGCCTTACACATGAGGGGGATTTCAATAGATTATGGGCGAAAGACCTTTGGTTTGTTGGTCGATTCCCCATGCGTGTTGCAAGGTGGACTCCTAATTGGCGTCCGGATCAGGATTCATCTTTGTTTCCTGTTTGGGTCAGCCTCCCCGGATTACCGATTCATCTTTTTAATAAAATGTGCCTTTTTTCCATTGCCAAGATTTTTGGAGAGCCATTAGCCATTGATCATGCCACATCAACATTGTCTAGACCAAGTGTGGCAAAGGTCTTGGTACAGATAGACTTATTGAAGAAATTACCATCACGGGTGTTTTTGGAGTGTGGTGATGAGGCGGGGTTTTATCAATACTTAGAGTTCGATAATATCCCCCTTTATTGCAAACACTGCTATAAGCTCGGGCATGCATTGTCCAATTGCAAATTTGTAAAGGGTAAGCATGTTCAAGCCAGTGGTAAAACTGACAGTGAAGGGAAGATGGCTAAGGACCCTATTGTAGAAGTTATCGCTAGTCTTGAAAAACAGGTGCAAGCTATGGTGAATGATACAGGGAAGTACAAGACAGTGAACCCAACATGGAAGAAGAAAAATGCTGATGGTAACAATGGAGTTTCAAACCAGGCAATGTTGAGGAGGATATGAATGTGGAGAGTGTTGTGGAGGTTGGAACTCCTTCGACTGGTGGAGCATTAGCTATCGTTCCCTTTATACCGGCTTTAAAGCCTTTGATAGAAAATATTGATATTTCTGACACTAGTCCTGCAACTGAAAATGTAGAAGGTTGCACACCAATTACACATAGTGAGGGGTTAGGTAATTTGGATCATCATAGAGAATCCCCTTCAAACGAAGATATTGAAGCAATTGTCATGGCGAAAATGGCTGCTTTTAGAGAAAATCAAGCTTCTTCTGCTCCCAACCTTCGTCCTCTTTCAACTCGTACTCCGAATCCCAAATATTTTAATCTTGAATATATCAATCTAAAAAATCTAAAAGAAGCTCTTACCATTAGGGAAAAATGTGATTCTTAACCGGAAGGCGGTCTCTCTGATACATCTCCTTCGGCATTTGACGACGCTCGACTTTATGGAGGTATGGTTGGAGAAGTTCCTGTTGATCCTTCGGCTCCAATGGAAGGTAGCGAAAATTTGGAGGATTACTATGATGATGAAGACGGCTTTCAAAGAGTCAAAGGAAAACGAGGAAAATCTGGCTCGAAGAATAACAAGCCGAAAAGATCTTGGAAGCCAACAAGGCATTTTATTTGATCTTTTTCCTTCTTTTTTAGTTTAGCCTTTTTATTTATATTAATTTTTTTTTAATTTTTTTTGTGATGGTTTCCCCCATCACTTTTTTGTACTTTTTATTTTATTTCAATAAATTTTAGGGGTCATTGCCCTTTTCGCTTTAAAAAAAAAAATTACGCTTCAATTCAATTATATCATTTCCTAATTTGTTCATTAGTTCAACCTCACTGTTTTGTTCAGCATCAAAAATAAATTTTTGGTGATTTTAGTTTGTTTGTTTTTAATAAAAAATAAACATAATTTTAGCATATTAATTTTTTTCTAAATTGACTGAGTAAAAATTTAGCTAAGCCAATATCAAAATGACATGTGGCCACTAATATAGAACTTTTCCGTGACCATGCCATATTTTTCATATTTTTCCCCAATCTTTTTTCTCTACCTCACGACCACATGGAGTGTTCGTTGATGGGGGGTTTGGGATTCTGAATATTGTAACTATTCAACTTAGCTATGTTATGGATGTTCGGGTGGCGATGCATTGTTGACCCGAATGCTCTCGTTTGTTGTGTTCTTAAAGCTAAATATTATCTATGTGGATTTTATGAATGCGACTACTGGGCAGTTCAGACAGTGAGTGATTTAATAACCCCTACGACCCACTCTTGGAACTATAGTCTAGTTCGTGCAAT
Organism: Campanula takesimana; assembly: GCA_026119855.1. Taxonomy (NCBI): domain Eukaryota; kingdom Viridiplantae; phylum Streptophyta; class Magnoliopsida; order Asterales; family Campanulaceae; genus Campanula; species Campanula takesimana. Next base: position 666,398 of record JAOWBW010000877.1, read on the forward strand.
ATTTTCCCACAATGGTCCCTGCGGCTATAATTTGCATGCTCTCTCACTCTTGCTCTAGTTAGTAGAATCGCAAATGATGCAGCCTACAATATCTCACGGGCTGCTTTAGCATATGGCAACCCTGTAGTTTGAGATGCGCCCCCTAACGGCCATCTTCAACTTTGTACAAGTTGCTTTTAATCTATTTATTTTCCTACTATTAAAAAAAAAAAAAAAAAGTCCCTGGCTATTTAAACAAGCAAGAAAATGTCATCACATTTCAATGTCTCAAAACGTTTCACTCAAATTTGCATCATACACTCATTTCATACAACCACCTACAATGGTAAAGTTGAAATTAAATTTCATATCCCTCCCACTTATCATTCTATACCCCCACTACTTTTATATCATTTTTATTTTTTATATATTCTCTATTTTTATAATTAGTAAAATAATAATAATTATTATTATTATTATTTATAATTAAAATAATATTTTACACTAAATTATTTTTTTTTGCAATTTAATAATTAGATAAATGACGATAATTATTATTCAAAATAAGAAAAGTTACAATACAGTTAACTCGCGACACAATTAATAAAAGGCAATAAAATTATTAAATCACACATGGTTTCCGAACTTTGCCCATATGTGCTTGACTAGATCCTTCTGCAATTGTTGATGAACTCTTGAATCACGTATTTCCGATCTATTACGCACATGCTCTGCAAATGCAGGTAGTACCTCAGTCGAGAATAGTTGTTGTGTACTAAACTTACTTGCCTCGGGTTGTTGTGAAATAGACCCTCTTGGCATGTAAGGATTATTAGGATAATAATGGGGCTGAGGTGGTTGAAATTGCACATGCTCTAAAATTGCATATAATACGGGTTTAAAACTTTAAACCCGCATGAAATTTTCCAAACCTCAAATTTCACACCCCATTTAAACGAACCTACCATGTACCAGCCGTACCAAACGCATTTGTAATACCAAAATTTGGTACATGGTATAAATATCATATTTTGGTTGGCATACCGTAACAACTTTGAAAATTTGGCCGGTACACTGTATGAATATTTGACTTTGTTTGGTAAATACAAGTCCCAACAATATTTAAAAAATGTGTTAAATTATTAGTTATATACCTAAATGACATTTGATTGGTTGAGATGTATATTTAGTTTTTATTTAAATACAATAACTTTCCATTACATGTATTTCTATGTGAAAGTTCATCACAAAGTTGTAAAAATCTTCAGTAAATTGATTTAATTTCTATTGTATAATAAAATTGCAGTGCTTGTTTGCTTTTACCATTTTTAAATGCATACATAGTTCACATTTTGTTCTTTATAATGTTCACTAATTAAAGGAAAATGCAAAAAATTGTTCAAATAATATTTGATTTTTTTTATTTGGTACTTCAATTCATACTTAGTAAAGAACCACGTATCAATTAAGTACCAACCGTTCCGATAAGTTCGGATACCGACTTTGGTGATTGATAATGGTATGCATTTTCTTGTACCATACACCCTCCGGTCCAAAATAACTGTCACTTTTCAAAATTTTGGTCCAAAAAATTGTTCAAATAATACTTGATTGATAATGTGTTAAATTATTAGTTATATACCTAAATTTTGGTACATGATATAAACAAAATACGCTTGATATATCAACCAAGTCAACCCTATTTTCCACACCCCCTACAATGGTTTCATATCATGGTGGTATGAAACCATGAGAGGGAGTGTCAAAAATGCAGGCGTCAAGTAGTACATGACTCTCAATTGTCCGTTTAATTTTCGGATTAATTTTTTTATCTCAATTCTTTAAGCTGAATCATCACCTAATAAAATAATTTATTTATTTTTTCGACAAAACTCAGTATTTTTCCTTATAAAATGATGCAAGTTTCATTGGATTTAGACAAAAAAAATTATTTTCTCAAAATTCTCAATCATTATAATTTTAACTTAATCTTCCAATCAACCCAGTCCCCAAAATGTTTCAAATCCTTTTTTCCAAAAAAATTTATGCCATCATTAATCCCAAAATTTCACGTCTTCTAAATGTGCAAAATTTGAATTTATATTCTTATCCTATGCAATTTCAATCATCTCAACACCATTATTATCCTAAGCAAAGATCGGAAACCATGTGATTTACTAATTTTATTGTCTTTCTTTAATTGTGTTTCATTAATTGTGTCACGAGTGTATTATAACTTATCTTATTTTAAATAATAATAATCATCATTTATCTAATTATTTAATTGCAAAAAAAATAGTGTAATATATAATTTTAATAAAAAAAAATAATAATTATTATTATTATTTTACTAATCATAAAAATAGAAAATATATAAAAAAATAAATATAATATAAAAGTAGTGGAGTACTCCCTCGGTCCCTATTTACCTTACAAAAATTGCTATTTTGGATGTCCCCATTTACTTTACAAAATCCCAAAAAGAAAAGTTTTTATTACTTTTTAAATAGTGGGACCCACTTATCATACTCACAACAACTATCGACTTACTTTCTCTACCTCACTTTCTCTCTCTCACTCAACTATCTACACTCAAAACACATCAACTTTACAATCATTTTCTTAATTTTTGTGCAAAACCTCATTTTTGTAATGTAAATGGGGACGGAGGGAGTATAGAACAATGAGTGGGAGGGAGATGAAATTTAATTTCAACTTTACCATTGTGGGTAGTCTTGTCTTGGATCAGTATGTCAGATACTACGCCAGTGACTGTTCACTATTGCAACTTGCAAGCAGTCTGGTTAGCTACTAACTTAAGTAAATTTCATTCATATTTTGCAGTTGCAGCCAGTGAACAAATATTAGACCCTAAAGAGTAAAATCTAACAAAAATAAAAGAATATAAAGCCTCAGATAGTCGATCTGTATCATCAAAGTGAATCTCAGTCGGTAATTCCAACTTAAAAATGTTAATCCTCATTGGCTTTTAATTCAGTATCTAAATACCAAAAAAACAATAAATATTCCAAAAAATAACATTTAAAAGATTGAAAAAAAAATGTAATCGCAAAAAACGGCTCCGTGAATGAACGGAATTCATCAGTTCACAGGTTCCTATAGAATGCGAAAAAGTTTGCTATTGGTTCAATCATAGCAACGCCGGCCATGGCACTTTTGGCTACCGGCGTCGTGGCATCGAACCTTTTTCTATTGATAATAATCTGTAAAATAATCTAAAGAGTTAAAGGTTTAAAGAAGAAACCTCAGAGACCCGTTCCAAATCACACACCACAGCGGAGGCGGCGGCGAAATCGAATCGATCCCGACCAACGAACAAACCCTACCGATTACAAAAATCGAAAGATGTGTCCGATTGGTGGATGGGAAGAAGAAACGGCCGCCTCGTTCCGCTGCTGTTTAAAGTGTCATACGGCACTTCCTATCTTTTGGGATAGTTTCCTCATCGGAATCTTCTGCAGAAATTTTACAAAAATCTTGTACACATCTTACATGCGGAAAAACCTGATCTATATTTACAAAAAAAAAATACCAAGATGAAGGTTAAACTATAGAGAGAGCGAGAGCGAGAGAAGAAGAAGAATTGATTTGATAATGTAGAGGCCACGAAGAGCAATTTATATAGGGAGATGAATCATAACCCTAATTTCTTTTGACCTAATTTTGGGTGATTTTGTTTGTGATGACGGCGTTTGATGGGGTTTGAGAGATGGGCCTCAGGCTTTAGGAGAAATTCAGTCTTGTTGTAGCCCACTGGTTCTGGACTTGCGAATAAGATTTTTCTTTTTGCGTTTTTTTTTTTTTATTTTCTTTTCAAGCGATTAGATAGGTTTAAAAGAAATGTTAGAGACACAAAATAAGAACACGAATTTTGGCTCACAAAATGAGTTTGAGATATTTTATTGGTTGCATCGATAATGGATCCGCCACACTGTAATTAAAAACGTCAATAACATCATTAGACTTATGATTTTGTAAGCAAGTTTTGTGATTTTTTTGTGTGCCTAATGTAATTCTATATTTAATAGGGTTGCCAATTGAATCAGTAAATCTATACTCCCTCCGTCACATTCGAATTATGATAAATTTTTATTTTTTGTGTCCCATTCGAATTAGGACAACCAAAAAATAGAAGTGTTTTAAATTTAATGGGACTCACATTCACACTCACAACAATTTTCCACGCATTATTCTCTACCCCACTTTCTCTCTCCTACTTTACTTTTCATACTCACAACACCTACTCCACTAACATTTTTTCCTTAATCCCCGTGCCCAACCCAAAAATCCCAATTTGGGTGGGACGGAGGGAGTATATATATTAAAAGTAAAGGTATAGTCCTTAGGTGGTGCCATGTGGACAAATTTTGGGTAACTCTTGCTTTTGGTGATGCCACATCATCCATAGCATTTTAATTAGGTGACTTTTCATTTTTCTCTTATTAGCTAATAGTATTAGTTAAATGTAATAGTTACTATATTGGTTAACTATTATTATTAATAGTATAATTTAAGTATAAAAGTTACTATAAATGGTAACTATTACTATTAATAGTATTAGGTAACTATAATAGTTAACTATATAAAATAACTATTGCTACTAATAGTATTAGTTACATGTAAAAGTTATTATATAAAATAACTACTACTATTAATAGTATTAGTTAATTGTAATAGTTAATTATCTAACATAACTATTACTATTAGTGATATTAGTTAAGTGTAATAGTTACTATATAAAGTACCTATTATTAACAATAATATTAACTATTAGAATAGTTGCAATATATTGTAACTATTACTATTATTAGTATCTTTTTTGATTATTTTTTTACTATTATTAGTATTATTTACTATATATAGTAACTATTACTTTTAACTTATTATTTACGATAAAAGTTACTCCCTCCGTTCCCGGGTAAGAATCATACTTTCTACTTTGGTACGTCCTAGAGTAAGGTTTCTTTCCTAAAATGGCAAATAAGCATTACTATTCATCTCACTCATTCTGATGCAGCACGAGTATCACCTTCTCAAGCAGCACCTAAGGTCCGGCCGTGCAAAGAAGAAGCCGCGCCCGGGTCAGCTGAAGGTCCGACCGGACACGAACCAAGACCCGCCCGCGCTATGAAGGTCCGGCCGCACCAGACTTATGAACCGCCCGGACCATCAACTTGACGTTACGTCAATATTCCGATGTCGAGTTTCGTTACGTGTTTTGTTTTAATTATTCCTTTTTAGTTTTGGTTTATTTTTTAGAATCCTTTTTAGAATAGGTTTTCCTTATTGTTTTAGTACAAATACTCTTTTACTTCTTTTGTTTTGGACAAGTTGATTTTTATTAATTCAATAATTGCTTTGCAATTATTTATCCCTCTTTCACCTCCTTTATTTCTTTATTCAATAATTTCGTTGGAATTCTTCTTGGGAATCCTTATTCCTTGCAGAATAATTGGTTTTGATCAATTATTAGTTACTATTCTGCTGCGTCTTTACATCAGTTGGTATCAGAAAAGGACGATCCTTGGACGATGGCTAATGATGGAGGAAACAACGAGGGCATTCAAGCCATTCTTGCTAGTATCAATACTCTTACACGTTTGGCGGATCAACATGCAACGCGACAAGAGCAACAAGCAACGCAAAATGCTGAGCTTTTGGCGGCGATTGGGCTACTAGCAATTGGTGGTGGAGATGTCAACCCCGGAAACTGAAACGGCGAGCGTGAGGAAGATCTCCGTCGCGTTGATCAGTACGGTAGGGTTAATCGTAATAATCGTGATGAGGGGGTCATGGGAGCACCCCCACGCCCTAATATTCGGACAGATATTCCCTCTTTTAATGGTGATTTATCGGTTGAAGATTTTATGGATTTGTTTGCAGAGGTCGAGAAAATCTTTGATTTGATGCAAGTTGAGGAAAAGCGGAAGGTCCCTTATGTAGCTTACAAATTACGAGGGAGGTGGTGCTTCTGCTTGGTGGGGACAATTGTTAAGATTAAAAGCTCGTACTAATGAACCACCAATTCGTACGTGGAGGGAGATGAAAAGAGAGTTACGAGCTCGTTTCTTATCTGATGATTACGAGCAAATCCTCTACACCAAACTCCTTAATTTTAAACACGGCAGTCATACGGTGGAGGAATATGCTCATGATTTCATGGCCATTACTGCAAGAGTAGATTTGTACGAGACGGAAGCGCAACAGGTTCAAGGTTTATTGGAGGTCTTCGTCTTGGTATCAGAAATCAAGTCGAATTATTTTCTTCGTTCGTGATGACCGAGGCTATTACTAGAGCAAAAAATGTGGAGAATCAATTGGCCTCTTCTTTTTGTACTCACAACACCAATCAACTTATTATCCCCTCCCACTCATTCTCTGTGTTACTTTTACACTCACAACACTTAAATCACTTCCACCATTTCTTAATCACTCATTGTCTGTCTTAAGAATCATACTTTCTATTTTGGTCTTTAAAGTGCTTCTGATTGTTCTTTGTCACCAACGAACGCAATTAAACACAATGAACAAATTATACAAAACTCTTTTAATCTATTAATTAATCTCAATCTCCGTGTATCATAATTATCTCGATATCAATATAATACAACTGCTAGAGGAGTTAGAATTTATACTAGCTAACCATAGTCCTTAGAAACCAAGAAACCCTTATCGAAATGGACAGATCGAACGTTTCCCTCGGTGCATGCGACTGCACAGGTTGGCCGTATGACCTTTCTCTGTAGGCGCATCACTAGGACGATTGACCCGTTCATAGATCCATGCTCTCAGATTGACATGTGCCTAACTATGCGTGCGCATGTCACTACATTGCAACCGCATGACTAGCTCGCATACCCGCAAAATTGTACTTCTTAAAATTGTTCTGATTCAATCACAATTTCGAACATATATCATTATATATCATTGATACCATGGCTCAGGGACTTATCCATGATATGAAAAGAAGGGGGTCAAAGTAATTAATTTTAACTAAATAAAAGAAAGTTGCATACACATACACAAAAAAAAGAGCATTTTATTTATTTACACGAGCATAAAAAATCATACATATATATAATTATGTAGGAGTGATTTGATGATGGATGAATAGAGGTCGCTGCTATCCAATATTAATGTTATTACTGTGCATCGTTGATGACGCTAGACGTAATGAATAGATGTCATTATAGCTATCGGATAGTATTGTTATTTTAGCGTGTCAGTCACCGTAACGACAAAGACCAAAACACCTAGTTGTAAACTAATTGTATGTTGTGACATAGAATTTCTAACGTAAATATATATAAAAAAACATACTTCCTCCGTCCCAGAGTAAGAGTTCTACTTTCCATTTTGGTACGTTCCAGAGTAAGAGTCGTATTTCTAAAATGGCAAATAATCTTTACTATTCACCTCAGTCATTATCTCTCTTATTTCACTTTTATACTCACAACACCAATCAATTCACTATTCTCTCTCACTCGTTCTCTCTCCGACTCCATCCGTCCCGGAGTAAGAGTCCTACCCTTCATTTCCATGCTTATTAATAAATATTGAAAGCGATGTAAGGGTTGTGAGTGTAAAAGTAAAGTAGGAGAGAGAATGAGTGGGAGAGAATAGTGAATTGATTGGTGTTGTGAGTATAAAAGTAAAATATGAGAGAGAATGAGTGGGGTGAATTGTAAAGATTCTTTGTCATTTTAGGAATAAGACTCTTACTCTAGGACGTACGAAAATGGAAAGTAAGACTCTTACTCTGGGACGGAGGGAGTACTTTACTTTTACACTCACAACATTTACATCACTTCCAATATTTATTAATAAGCGTGCAAATGAGTGGTAGGCCTCTTACTCCGGGACGGAGGGAGTAGTTTCATATTAATCCTAATGAGCGTATCTTAAATTTTAAAAGTCTAGATAATTCAAATTTTAATCTTAGCCTATAAATCTTTTGATATTATTTTAATAATTTACAGATTTTCATGTTCTTGCTATTGTTTTGTTAAGTGTAGGATTTGAATCGAGATTAGGCCTAAGTTTAGGAGGTGAAGATATATTCTCCCTCCGTCCTACCCGAATTAGGATTTTTGGGTTGGACACGGGGATTAAGTAAAAAGTGTTTGTGGAGTAGGTGTTGTGAGTATGAAAAGTGAAGTATGAGAGAGAAAGTGGGGTAGAGAGTAATGAGTGGAAAGTTGTTGTGAGTGTGAATGTGGGTTCCATTAGATAAATCATTTCTATTTTTTGGTTGTCTTTATTCGAATGGGACACCTAAAATGGAAATTTGTCCTAATTCGAGTGGGACGGATGGAGTAGTATAAGACGTTTATTTGATAAACTTGAAAAACTATAGTGCAATTGTTTATTTAATAAATTTGAACGAGGCTGGAGAATACGAGTAATCTGCTTTTCTGCCTCTCGTACTATGGCCCCAACATCAATTTGACACTCGTACTGCTGAAACACTAAATGTATGATGCGTACTATGGTTTTATTAACAAAATTAACCAATTTACTATTCAGTTGTTAACTTTTTCTAACACACGTTATTTTTTTTAACGAGCATTAATTTATTTTAACGAATGTTAATAATTTAACGGAAATATATAGACCTTTTTACATACATCATGTTAACAAAACAAACTTTTGTTATCCCCATCATCTTCCCAAACCCAACATCCACCCCACCCTTTCCCAGCCCAACACCGCCACCACCGCCCCCATCACCACCGCCACAAACCATCACAACCAGTCACCACTCCACCTAACCAACTCCACCATTTTCAATTCGCCATTCAGATTGCTAAGTTCCCCTAGTTGAAGTAGGAATGGACCAATTTCAAAACAGTGCCTAAAACTCAAAAGTTCCAATTTTGTCAGTCTTCCAATTTTTGACACGGTGTCTTTATCAAGCTCTGCATATTCAATAGAGAGCATCTGTAGGTTTGTCAGGCCTTCAAATGCAGGTAGGGGCATATACCTGTCCTTAGGACCGTATTCAAGAACCATTAGTTCTTCCATCTGCAAAGAAAGCTTTTATTTAGGATACCACCATCAAATCTTGACTACAGTAAGATCTTGAGATTTTGATAATCAGCATCTTCACTAGTTCCAAGCTTACAAAAATCATCTTTTCCTTCCTTCAAAAACTGCATATGCACCCCGTCTCTTCCTTCCTTCAAGCCCACATCTCTTATTATGTCGTGCATTTTGACTATTTCTGACGAGTCAAAATCATCATCAACATACATTGCCTCTAGAAAGAAGCAAATCTTTAGGTGTTCAATCTGGTAGGTTCAACCCAGATAGAGAACAAAATGAAATCCAGATTCGAAATGAATTCTAAATTCGAAATAGAACCCAAAAGGGAAAAAAAAAATTGATTACAAATCTGCAAGGTTGCCGTCGACAATCTGCAAGGTTGCCGGGGAGTGACTGAAGAGGGTGCGGGGATTTACCGGCGCCGTCGAAAAATCTGCAAGGTCGCCGGGGAAGATGGTGAGGGCTAGATCTGTGACTACCGGAGGTGGGGGAGGGTTGAACGGAGATGGGGTAAAGGGTGGCCGGTGACGGAGAAGGAGCAGATCTGCAAGATCGCCGGGGTTAGGGGAGTGGTGGTGTCGCCGGAGGTGGGGAGGGGTTGCCGGAAGTGGGGGAGGTAGAGAGAGAAAGTGTGTGTGTGCGTTGTGTGTCGGGGGAGGGTGGGTTTTGTTTGGGTCTTAGGGGTAGTTCTGTCATTTAGGTAAATTAAAATTGTGTTCTTGGATTAGGTGGTAGTTTGACTTAAGATGAGGGACTAGGTGGTAATAATCCCTTTGTTAAATTATTAACATTCATTAAAATAAACTAATGCTCGTTAGAAAAAAATAACGTGTGTTAAAAAAGTTAACAACTGAATAGTAAATTGGTTAATTTTGTTAATAAAACCATAGTACGCATCATACATTTAGTGTTTCAGCAGTACGAGTGTCAAATTGGTGTTGGAGCCATAGTATGAGGGGCAGAAAAGCAGATTACTCTGGAGAATACTCCCATAAATAAAAATAGAGAAAATTACCGTAGGGTCCCCCATTCTAAGCTAAATTACCACCTAGTCCACGCACATTTTCAATATTACCATGTAGTCCACGCACATTTTGAATATTCCCATATAGTCCATTACAATTATAGAATCCCGAAATTACCCCTTATTTTCAATTAAAACAGAAACCCCTCCCCTCTCCTCACATTCAGACGCAAATTGCGTTCTCTCTCTACTTTCTTTCACTGCTTTCTCTCTCTTCTCCATCCCCACCTCCGGCGACCCCATCCGGCCACCTCCGGCGACCTTTCCCTTCCCCATCGCCGGCGACCCTTCCTCTTCACCTCCGGTGACCTTTCCCCTCGATTTCCGAACCCCGGCGACCACCACACTGCGTTTTCACTCTCCTCCATCCCCCACCTTCGGCGACCCCTCATCTCCCCTATCTCCGGCGACCTTCTCCCAGTACTAACGCCCTCCTTAGCCATGGCTGAACCTAGAGGAGTTCTAGGCGACAACCACGAGCCAACAACCGTCGAAAAATTCCGGCCAAGATGCCAAAATCCGAATCAAAAACAAAAAACTGCACCTCCAGAATTCGGACTGTAAAAACGCGATTCCCGATGATTGAACCGTTGGATCGTCTTCAAATTTTTGGAGCACTTGCGAATCACCAATCCGCACTTTTTCACCGTTGGGATCTTCCAAAATATGTCCGGTGCCGGAGATATGGCCGACGGCCGAACTGGAAAAAACCCAAAAAAAATCGCTACCCCTATCTCCGGCGACATTCTACCTAACCTCGGCGACCCTCCCTCCCCGACCCAAATGCGTCCCTCACCCTCTCAACCCAACAAGCTCCAGCCGGCCAACTGTTCAGATTCAACCAAATCGCCCAGCCATCTCACCATCGCTGGCCAACTCCGGCGACCCCATCCCTCCCCTAACCCCGGCGACCCTGCAGCTCCTTCTCCGCCACCGGCCACCCCTACACCATCTCCGTTCACCCCTCCCCACCTCCGGCAATTACATATCTAGCCATCACCTCTCTCTCAATGGCGAACCTGCAACTCCTTCTCTGTCACCGGTCACCCCTCCCCCACTCTTTCTTCGGTCACCGCTAGCTCCGGCGACTTCCCTCAAAGTCGGTTTGTTTGTTGTTGTTGTTTTTTTTTTTTTTTTTTTTTGTTGTTGTTGTTGTTTGGGAAATGAGAGTACAACTGTGAATTTGTTGATTGTATTGTTAAGGTTTCTGGTATTTGTAAAGTGGTTGAATTTCAAATTTGGCTATTCTTTTGATTAGATGACTTTTGGACAAGTTTGATATATTGTAAAATTAAATTTGATTCTTATGGTTGAATAATGATTGTCATTTAATGATATTCTACATTAATTAGTTCAAAAATAGCTGATTGATTACTTTTACACAACTCAAAAGATATTAACATGTAATAGTATTGGGAATATTCACTATTCTGCAATTTTTTTTCAAAAAAAGAGGAAGTTGTTTTGGGAATAACTGTGAACTTGTTGTTAGAACATCTGTGAAGCTGTTCTTGGAACAAGTGTGCGAACTTGTTTTTGGAAAAAGTGTGAACTTGTTATTGGAACAATTACGAACTTACAATTGCGAGCTTACATTTGCGAACTTACAATTGTGAACTTACAACTGTGAACTTGTTAGAACAAGTGCGAACTTACAATTGCGAACTTGTGTTTGGAACAAGTGCGAACTTGTTATAGAAACAATTGCGAAATTACATTTGCGAACTTACAATTGCGAACTTGATTTTGGAACAAGTACGAACTTGTTATTGAAACAATTGCGAACTTGTTCTTGGAACAATTGCGAACTTGTTTTTGGAACAAGTGCGAACTTGTTCTTGGAACAATTGCGAACTTACTGTCACGACCCGAAAACCCGCCTCTATTTTTGTAGTAAGAAATTAATGAATTATTTATTTACTGCCTGTTTATTTATTTAAATAATTATGTGTGTATTTTGTGTCTCATAATATTTTATGCCTAGCATCTAATTTGTTGTTTGTGCTAGTGTAGAATAGTTGGGTCTTAGTTGTTAGTGGGAGTATAAGAGTAATGTGTTAGTGAGTAAGGGAAGGGGCCTAAGTGTAAATATTCTAAATCATCCTACTTACTCCCTACTCCCTCCCTCACCCCCTCACTCTCCTCTCCTCCTGCACACACACCCTCAACCTCCCTCCTCTCCATTATTGTGGTTAAAGAGGTAAGAACTCTCTCCTTCTCTCTTCTTTTTAGCCATCTTCCTCTCATTATTTCTCATTTCTTAAAACATGAAACTTGTTTAGATCGTCGGTAGGATCGTAGAGGGCTAAGAATATTCGAATTCCGTCAACTTTGAGAAAATCCGGGTAAGTTGCTTTTCCCCTATTTTTATGCTAAAATGTTCATATCATGTTTATATGATGTTAAATGTTGTTATATGAGTCTTTTTAGACTTATAAGTTGTTTTGGGTACATTAGTATACTAGTTAGAAGGTTGGGTTTGGTGGAAATGTGTTTTGGTACGAAAATGGAAGAACCCAGTTTGTTCTTCCCGATTTCCGGCAGACCAGAGGGTTGGGCGACCGCCCAAAATATGGTGGGCGACCGCACATCTATCTGAAAGGTTTTGTTCTTGTTTGTTGGCTTTTTGGGCGACCGCACAATCTAGAGTGGGCGGCCGCACAGAACCTCTGAAAGTTTTCATTTGTTATTTTGTGTGATTGTAGAATGCGTTTTGGTCTAAGTCGTGGGTGTTCTTCTAGTCGACCTTAGTGAGCATTGTAGTGCACTCTAGTGATAGAATTGGGCCCCGTGTGGTTAGGTTTGTGTTGAAAAATTTAGTTTTATGTTCTTTAATAATTTTGGGGTTATTTGGGTTTTAGAGGCACATGAATTGAGTTTTCTCGTCTTTAAATGTTAGGATAGAAGTATATATAGGTACTCCTAAGATTTAGAACGAAATGAGTGAAATTCGGAGCTAAAACAGGGATTTTTCATCTTGTCCGGCCGAACACTTTATAAAAATTGTCCGTTTTACGTTCAACCTTCCGGAGGCCATAACTTCTTCGTCCGGACTCCGTTTTGGACGTGTAAACTATCGTTTTAAAGATCTTCTCGAGTACTACGAGATGAGTGGGTTTATTTAGTGGGGTTTCTGGTTTATATTGTGTTGAGTTTTCGGTAAGTGTTCTATAACACAAAATGTTATGACCGGTCCGTTGTGATCAAGTTTGGGGTATCTGTTGTGTGGGTCAAGGACCACTCTAGTGTGTGAAAATGGTTCCCTTGTGAACAAATGTGTGGTGGAATGTAACTAAGTATTATTAGTGAATGTTGAGTAATCTTATGATGTGTTCATGTTGGTTCCAATCGAATTGATTTTAGGATAAGACTTGGTCTAGGTTTTAAGTGATATCCTATAGTACCTAGAGGGTTGTTATGGGACACCAAAGTGTTGAATTGGTACATTTGGAATCATTTGTTTTAATGATCAACGTTGTCGGGCTCCTTATGAGCAATTCTGTTTATCGTGGTTGAACTCTTTCATGAAAGACTTCCCATGGACGTTGCTGTTGACTCTCCTTGAGTAATAGTTGTACCTTTATGGTAATTATTGGGTATGGCCCTTGTGAACAAACGCGTTATGGTATTTGACTAAGTATTGTTTGAGAATGTTGGGTTGGGTCCGTTTGTGACCATGTTTGCAATGTATGAATGTGGATAACCGTTTGACTCTTTGAGTAGCTTCATGTGTTGATGTTGTTGTTGATCTCTTCATGAGAAATGGTTTGCATCCTTTGTGATGATTTTGGCTTGGTTCCCTACTTTGGAATCATTGCCCCGTTGTTGTTTCAAGCGAGTATTTATTACTGTGTGCTTGTATGGAGTCCAGCTGGCATTGTTGTATTTGTTTTGGGCAGTGATGTATATTATAATGGCACGAGCCAAGTCCAGTATAATGTACTTCACTGGTAACCCAGTTTCCCCATGTTCAGTGGCCTTGAGTGGGATGCCCCTTCCCGTGATCGTGGTTGGGATGAACTAGCTCCTATGGTGAGTATTCTAGCTATTGGCTTGGGGGTATGACTTTGTGTTATTTCCCCCATTACTGGTTGTTGTTGTTACTTGGTTCCGGAACCGGCTTCAGCTCGTTCATGCTGCTCAACGGACTCTTCTCAAAGGATGGTGTTCCGTTTCTAGAACCTTGGCTCCGTATCCACCTATGAGTGTTTATTTCAGCTTTATGTGTTGCATGATGAGCTGGTCGTTATTTCCAACCGGTATGGGACGGTTGGCGATAGGGAGCCTCTCATTTGTTGTTATGTGATTGTATGCTATGATTGATTATTGGATATTACTGTTCATGATAGCATGACATCTAGTTGCATTTAGTAGCTTACTGAGATTTTTCTCACCCCGTTTCTTGTTTCAATTTGTTTTTCCTTAACCCCCCCCCCAGGAAAGCAAGTGGTATCGTTTGAGGTCCGTTGTATCGGGAGTCTTCTGAGCAGGTTGATCGCCTTTGGGGTAGTTACTCTTCAGGGCCTCTTTGTATATAGTTGAAAGGTCGTGGTCGTCCAGGGTTATGTATTTACTGTGGTCCTTTGGGAATTTATATTATTAACAGTTGTTCTTGCTTCCGCGTTTGTTTCTAGTCTCCGAGTTAAAATCTCGTTGAGGTATTGTTTGTTGGTATTGGTTTATAGCAGAATTCACGCGCCCGGTTTGGTATTTAGCATTTTGGAGATGTTAATTATGTAAATTTTATATTTATGGATTTTTAGAATTTCCGGGGCATGACAGTTGGTATCAGAGCCTGGTTTTAGACCTTGCAAGGGAATAAGTACTCTGATATTGAATAGATTTCAACACTTGGGTGTTATGATATTGAGCGGTTTAGAAAACTAAGTTTTCTTGAAAGATGAGGTTAAGATAGAAGTTGGTTGAGTTATGAGTCGTAATATTGGCATAGAGCGTTCTTCTTTTGTGGTATATCCAGCATAGATAGGTGTTAATAGTATTAGTTTCATTGGGGTTAGCTGGTTTGAGAATCGAGGTGTGAGTCTTTGAATACTTGGGCGTACCTATTTCGTAAGGTGTAAATGCATTGTGCTATATTCGTATGTTTGTTCTCATTAAGTGATTTATGTTGAGGTGTATCCCTGAGTACGAAATTTCGTGATTGCTACTGATGGAGGTAAGGTGATTTGGTTATGCCGCCTATATAGAGTGTTGACAAGTTAAGTAGTATAGTTTAGTTTTCTATGCGGTCCAAATCTCTTGGTTGTTATGGATTTGCGGTGAGTATTTCTATACTGATTGTGTGACTTTGCTTAGAGGCATAATGGGTTATAAGTGGGTGCATCTTTAGTGAGAAGTTATATAAATCTTCATGGGAGAAAGGTATAGTAGAGATTTGAAAGAATGCTTAAAGATGAGTATGAGCGGATATTTCAATTGGGTCGCTAAGTTTGTAAATAATCCCGACCAGTCTCTGAGTGGTTGGGAAGCTTGATTGAATAGTGTGGATTGAGTTTTAATAGATTCTAATCTAATTGTCGATCTTCGAGTTGGATGATTTTGGGTCTAAATGTGATATTTTCAGAAAGTTCAATTAGGTCACTATGACTAATTAGTGTTTGTTCTCTTGTATTGGTGAATTAGTAAATTCCTGAAGTGGATCAGTGGTTTAGTCAGAGTTTGATTGATAAGTGGCTATAGTTGTCAAGGTCGAAAATGAGGAAATAGCGAAGGAAATTTCTATTATTGGGTTTATTTATTTTGAATTCTTTGTTATATCATTTGGATGGATAAATGGCATAGTGTTATCGAAGATTGTTACTTTTAAATCATAATTTGATTTTGGGAGTGAATGACTTAATGTTATATTGATACTCACCAAGTTGTAAGCCGAGAATTATTACCCATTTGGGATTTTATTTAAAATTTCTTGGGAGAAGAAAGGGTCCGCAAATTTTAGCATGAGTTAGAGGATTTATTGTTTTGTAATGGGGTTCTTCAGGTATTAATTGGTATCTGCAAGTGTAGACAAATATGTAAAATGAGATACACATATTTTGGGATTTCTTGACTTTAGTAAGAACCGATGAGTGTGAAATCAACTTTCGATTATTAAAATAAAGATTGATGATAATTTTTGTATTGATATTGCCTTAGCAAATTATAGTTTGTTTTGTGGGACCAAGTTTAGAAATGATGTTAATGGGTTATCAATGTTGAATGGTTATATGTTCTTCGAAAAGATGAATATTGGTTAATGCAAGTGGGTTGAGAAATACAAAGAGTATGATTGTAATATGTTTTATCATAAGGAAGATAATTTTAGTAGTGGAAATATTATTGATCGAATAGTTGATAACGATAAGTTCCCTAGGTATATTTGAATTGTTGGGTTGACAATATTTGGAAGTAGCACATCAATGCTTAGAGGATCTCCCTAAGGGACCTCTAAAGGTATAGGAATAATTGCTGATGAATTTTTTTCGGTATGATTGCCATATATTTGATAACACCTCAATAGTGCCCTGTTATAGCGGATTGAATAACCCAGTCTACCTGCCTAAAATGTGCTTTTAGGTTATAATTGTTAGTGCTATTCCTTTCCTTATGGGTTCTAGTAATATTATGATTACGCGGGACAATTGTGAAGATAAAATGTGATAGGGACCATTGTGGTACATCTTGATCTCAATAGACTTCTCAGAATGTTATGGATAATTATTTGAGTCTTGTTATAATATTAGGGAAGCTTAGAGACCGATATATATATATATTAAGAGTATACTACGTGTGTGGAGTTGATTCCAAATACTATTTGGGTAGTGGAAAAAAAATAAAAAAAAATTACTTGTAGATGTTGATGATTTAAGGGTTGGTTGAGAGCGTAATGCTAATCAGAATCGAATCAGTTATGTTTGAAGATCAGTGATCAAGTGATAGTCGTGGGAATTTGAAATTTCGGATGAAAGAGGAAGTTGACTTTAGAATGTTAAAATCGAGTATACTTGAGATAAGTATGTGTTTAAAATGTGTTACGATTCTGATAAGTGAATTCGCGGGCGAATTCTTTTTAAGGAGGGTAGATTGTCACGACCCGAAAACCCGCCTCTATTTTTGTAGTAAGAAATTAATGAATTATTTATTTACTGCCTGTTTATTTATTTAAATAATTATGTGTGTATTTTGTGTCTCATAATATTTTATGCCTAGCATCTAATTTGTTGTTTGTGCTAGTGTAGAATAGTTGGGTCTTAGTTGTTAGTGGGAGTATAAGAGTAATGTGTTAGTGAGTAAGGGAAGGGGCCTAAGTGTAAATATTCTAAATCATCCTACTTACTCCCTACTCCCTCCCTCACCCCCTCACTCTCCTCTCCTCCTGCACACACACCCTCAACCTCCCTCCTCTCCATTATTGTGGTTAAAGAGGTAAGAACTCTCTCCTTCTCTCTTCTTTTTAGCCATCTTCCTCTCATTATTTCTCATTTCTTAAAACATGAAACTTGTTTAGATCGTCGGTAGGATCGTAGAGGGCTAAGAATATTCGAATTCCGTCAACTTTGAGAAAATCCGGGTAAGTTGCTTTTCCCCTATTTTTATGCTAAAATGTTCATATCATGTTTATATGATGTTAAATGTTGTTATATGAGTCTTTTTAGACTTATAAGTTGTTTTGGGTACATTAGTATACTAGTTAGAAGGTTGGGTTTTGGTGGAAATGTGTTTTGGTACGAAAATGGAAGAACCCAGTTTGTTCTTCCCGATTTCCGGCAGACCAGAGGGTTGGGCGACCGCCCAAAATATGGTGGGCGACCGCACATCTATCTGAAAGGTTTTGTTCTTGTTTGTTGGCTTTTTGGGCGACCGCACAATCTAGAGTGGGCGGCCGCACAGAACCTCTGAAAGTTTTCATTTGTTATTTTGTGTGATTGTAGAATGCGTTTTGGTCTAAGTCGTGGGTGTTCTTCTAGTCGACCTTAGTGAGCATTGTAGTGCACTCTAGTGATAGAATTGGGCCCCGTGTGGTTAGGTTTGTGTTGAAAAATTTAGTTTTATGTTCTTTAATAATTTTGGGGTTATTTGGGTTTTAGAGGCACATGAATTGAGTTTTCTCGTCTTTAAATGTTAGGATAGAAGTATATATAGGTACTCCTAAGATTTAGAACGAAATGAGTGAAATTCGGAGCTAAAACAGGGATTTTTCATCTTGTCCGGCCGAACACTTTATAAAAATTGTCCGTTTTACGTTCAACCTTCCGGAGGCCATAACTTCTTCGTCCGGACTCCGTTTTGGACGTGTAAACTATCGTTTTAAAGATCTTCTCGAGTACTACGAGATGAGTGGGTTTATTTAGTGGGGTTTCTGGTTTATATTGTGTTGAGTTTTCGGTAAGTGTTCTATAACACAAAATGTTATGACCGGTCCGTTGTGATCAAGTTTGGGGTATCTGTTGTGTGGGTCAAGGACCACTCTAGTGTGTGAAAATGGTTCCCTTGTGAACAAATGTGTGGTGGAATGTAACTAAGTATTATTAGTGAATGTTGAGTAATCTTATGATGTGTTCATGTTGGTTCCAATCGAATTGATTTTAGGATAAGACTTGGTCTAGGTTTTAAGTGATATCCTATAGTACCTAGAGGGTTGTTATGGGACACCAAAGTGTTGAATTGGTACATTTGGAATCATTTGTTTTAATGATCAACGTTGTCGGGCTCCTTATGAGCAATTCTGTTTATCGTGGTTGAACTCTTTCATGAAAGACTTCCCATGGACGTTGCTGTTGACTCTCCTTGAGTAATAGTTGTACCTTTATGGTAATTATTGGGTATGGCCCTTGTGAACAAACGCGTTATGGTATTTGACTAAGTATTGTTTGAGAATGTTGGGTTGGGTCCGTTTGTGACCATGTTTGCAATGTATGAATGTGGATAACCGTTTGACTCTTTGAGTAGCTTCATGTGTTGATGTTGTTGTTGATCTCTTCATGAGAAATGGTTTGCATCCTTTGTGATGATTTTGGCTTGGTTCCCTACTTTGGAATCATTGCCCCGTTGTTGTTTCAAGCGAGTATTTATTACTGTGTGCTTGTATGGAGTCCAGCTGGCATTGTTGTATTTGTTTTGGGCAGTGATGTATATTATAATGGCACGAGCCAAGTCCAGTATAATGTACTTCACTGGTAACCCAGTTTCCCCATGTTCAGTGGCCTTGAGTGGGATGCCCCTTCCCGTGATCGTGGTTGGGATGAACTAGCTCCTATGGTGAGTATTCTAGCTATTGGCTTGGGGGTATGACTTTGTGTTATTTCCCCCATTACTGGTTGTTGTTGTTACTTGGTTCCGGAACCGGCTTCAGCTCGTTCATGCTGCTCAACGGACTCTTCTCAAAGGATGGTGTTCCGTTTCTAGAACCTTGGCTCCGTATCCACCTATGAGTGTTTATTTCAGCTTTATGTGTTGCATGATGAGCTGGTCGTTATTTCCAACCGGTATGGGACGGTTGGCGATAGGGAGCCTCTCATTTGTTGTTATGTGATTGTATGCTATGATTGATTATTGGATATTACTGTTCATGATAGCATGACATCTAGTTGCATTTAGTAGCTTACTGAGATTTTTCTCACCCCGTTTCTTGTTTCAATTTGTTTTTCCTTAACCCCCCCCCCAGGAAAGCAAGTGGTATCGTTTGAGGTCCGTTGTATCGGGAGTCTTCTGAGCAGGTTGATCGCCTTTGGGTAGTTACTCTTCAGGGCCTCTTTGTATATAGTTGAAAGGTCGTGGTCGTCCAGGGTTATGTATTTACTGTGGTCCTTTGGAATTTATATTATTAACAGTTGTTCTTGCTTCCGCGTTTGTTTCTAGTCTCCGAGTTAAAATCTCGTTGAGGTATTGTTTGTTGGTATTGGTTTATAGCAGAATTCACGCGCCCGGTTTGGTATTTAGCATTTTGGAGATGTTAATTATGTAAATTTTATATTTATGGATTTTTAGAATTTCCGGGGCATGACACTTACAATTGCGAACTTACAACTGTGAACTTTTTCTTTTAAACAAATAGTAATTTTTTTTTTTATAAATGTGAATTTGTTCTTGTAACAAGTGCGAACTTACAATTGCAAACTTATTTTTGAAATAATTGCGAACTTACAATTGCAAACTTACAATTGCGAACATACAACTATGAACTTGTTCTTGAAAAAAATATATATTTTTTTTTTAATGTTTGAATTTGTTCTTGGAATAACTGTAAACTTGTTTTAGAACAACTGTGAACTTGTTCTTAAACAACTGTGAACTTACTGATTAGTTCACAGTTGTTTGGTCGCCGGAAATGGTGGCCGGAAAATGGTCGCCGGAAAATGTTGGTCGGAGGTGGTCACCGGAAATGGTGGCCGGAATATGGTCGCCGGAAAACGGTGGTCGGAGGTGGTCACCGGAAATGGTGGCCGGAATATGGTCGCCGGAAAACGGTGGTCGGAGGTGGTCACCGGAAAACGGTGGACGGAGGTGGTTTGCCGGAAAACGGTGGTCGGAAAATGGTGGCCGCCAGAAACCGTGGCCGGGAAATGGTCGCCGGAGACGGTGGCCGGAAAATTTTCCGGAAAAGGTCGCCGGAGACGGTGGCCGGAAAATGTTGCTGGAAAAGTTGCCGGAAAATGGTGGCCGGAAAATGGTGGCCGGAAAATATTACCGGAAAAGTTGCCGGAAAAAGGGTTGCCGGAGGTGGTTGCCAGTCGGTCAAAGTTGTTGACCGGTGAGAAGGTGAAAGGTTGAGGAGGGAGGGGTAATCATGTAATTTCCAGTCATTTAGTAAGGGCATTCATGCCCTTTTAATATCCCTTGGACTAGGTGGTAATATTGAAAATACCTTGGGACTAGGTGGTAATTTAGATTCTAATGAGGGACTAAATGGGAGTTGCCCCATAAAAGTTTTGAATTGGATTTTAATTTGTCAAGACTAGGGTTGACAAGGCTAGACTTGACAATGGATCGGTTTCTAATCCGAGCTCGAGTGTCAGAGCATCAACATTTTCGGCCTTCCACGTATGCGGTGGGGCTATGGATTCAAGTGTCTAAGCTCAATATTATTTCCACTTGGACAAATGACAATATTTGTGTCAAATCGGATTATGGACCTTAATATCTTTCGTTTCAGTTTTATAAATTTAGTGTCTAAAATGAAATGAGGTTCTAAAAAGCGCCAGACGGTCGCTAGGGGACGCAGCAGGGTCTAGCGCCTAGGCGGAGTCTAAACGGACTTAGGCGGGGCCGAGAATTCAGAAATAGTATAATATCTTAGGCGAGACTTAGGCGTTTCATGAACGCCTAGCGCCTAGGCGACCTAGACGGATGTCTTTTAGAACACTGTCTAAAAGTACTAAACTAGTTCGTTAATTTTTTACTATTTTTTTTAAAATTTTATTATACAAAATTGTTAAAAAATTTCGTTAAGTTGAATCTTGATTGCTTTAAACTTTAGACCCTAAATTGAAAATATTCCTCTAAACTTTGGTTTGTAAAATGACAATTTTTCCACAATTCCTTTTAAAACCCCCTTAACTGACTAACAATTAACGTTATCACTACCTCTGTCCCTAAATGAGTGTCCAAATTTCATTTAAGGGACATCTGAAAATCTCAACTATTTGTACAATTTGGTGGCAAAGATTCATATACTCTCTCCGTCCCATTTGAAGCTTCACTTTTTACCCAAATGGGTGTTCCGTTAAATGCTTCATCCTTTCGTAAAATGGTAAAAAATGTGGGCTCCACTTGTCAAACCCACTCACTACTTCCTCTCACATACTTAAATTATGGGTCATACTTGTCATACTCACTAACTTTTTTCCCTCACACATTTAAATTGTAGGCCCCACTTGTAATACCCATTAACTTTTTCTTTCTCACAACCTTCTGATGCAAATCGGGAATATCATTATAATAACTATTATAATTATATTTGTATTTTATTATTAGTTAGGTTGTAATTAGAATTTTAATTATTATTTTCGTCATTATTTTTAGTAGGATAATTTTAGAGGTTTCTAGGATAGATTTGAGGAGATTTTATAGTTTTTAAGTCCTATTAGGTTTACTATATAGGTTAGAAGTAATTTTAGAAGGCTTTAACTTCTTTTTCAAGTTTTATGAGCACTATAAAATAGGCCTCATATTGTAATCCGAATTAGAGAGTTAATATTGATTATTTAATTGATTACTTTGCAATTGTGAGGTTAATTCCTTGAAGCTTTTAGCTTGTTGAAGGTGGATTCCTTCGTTTATTCAAGAATCCATCATCTTGGTGTTTTCTTGCCAAACCCTAATTCGTGGATTCGAATTGGGTCAATGAATTTGTTGATTCGGTTAATTGCTATCCTTTTATTTTATTGTTATTCCGCTGCTACAACTCTCTTTACATCAGTTGGTATCAGAAAAAGGTCGATCGAAGGCAGAAGATGACCAACGATCGAGAAGTCAACAACACACACCAGGCGAATCTTGGGGAATTGACGGCAGTGCTAGATCGATTCCAACAGGCTTTGGAGCAACGCGAGGCAGATCGTGTTGAACACAAGGAACAACGCGTGGCCGAACGGACAGCACGCGAAGAACAACGCGAAGCCGAACAGGCCGCACGCAAGGAGCGGCACACGCAGAACGGGCTGAACTGAATCAGTTGTTGACAGAGGCTTTTCGCGCTTTGCAGGAAGGTATTGGCAATCTGGGGAAGAAAGCAGAAACGACATCTGCGGAGCCACTTTCTGAAGTGGTGGTGGGTGAAGATGGTGTGAATGAAACCTTCGACGCGAAAAGAAGTTTTTTTGGATTACAATATGAGGCCTATTTTATAGTGCCTAGTTTCAACAATTAAAATAATCAATATCAACTCGCTAATTCGAATTACAATATGAGGCCTATTTTATAGTGTCCATAAAACTTGAAAAAGAAGTTAAAACCTTTTAAAATTACTCATAACCTATATAGTAACCTAATAGGACTTAAAAACTATAAAGTCTCCTCAAAATCTATCCTAGAAACCTCTAAAATTATCCTACTAAAAATAATGACGAAAATAATAATTAAAATGCTAATTACAACCTAACTAATAATAAAATACAAATATAATTATAATAGTTATTATAATGATATTCCCTGTTTGCATCACCTTCTTACACACATTATTTTTCTTAATTAGTGTGCCCTCACCAAAATGGTGAAGCTTCAAATTAGACGGAGAGAGTATAATCTTGTAATCTCATTTCCAAACATTAAGTTTTGCACGTATAAAGAGACCGGTGAAAAAAAATTCGGAAAAAAATATTTAGGGACAAAGTTATGTTACAAAAAGGCACTCATTTTGAGATAAGTATTTTTTAAAAAATGAACACTCATTTAGGGACTATCTCAAGCCTAAATTGACAAATAATAGAAATATCAAACCCCCGAATCCCCGATTTGGACACAGCCCCCTACACTTTTGACCTTGTCATTTTCCCTTTTTTTTTTTTTTTTTTTTTTCAATTTGAAAAATTCAAAAGGCCGTCCAAAACCCAGGAGGCAAGAGGCGGATGCAGAAATCTGATCACAGTAATCAGTACATGCACTACACTGAAAAATATCGGATCTGAATTCTGCGCGGTGTTTACCGGCGGTTGGTGGTGGAGGAATTGAAATGTCGATGGAAACGACAATACATGGGTAGGCAAAAAGCCCATTAGACGACTGGGTGGCATGTCCGATGCTCTCTCCTCGCCGCCGATCTCGGTTTCTCCGTTCCCCCTCCCCCATCACAGGTTCCACACACACAAACCTTAACCCCCCCTCTCTCTCTCGCTCTAGATTATCTTTATCATAAATTTCATGATTTTAATGTAATTATCATCAATTCTAGATGCATTATTCATCAGACCACTTGCTTCACCTTTAGCCCTCATTTTTGATGTACATTTCTGTACTATAAATTTTCCTGAAAGTAATTAGATTTTCGTTTGTTTCTATACTTACTGTTAGCTGAGTCTGTAATGCTGATTGTTTTTCCTTCTAAAATGGAGTAATTAGCATGATTATTATGGAATAAATACATTTTTTTTTGGGGGGGGGGATTTTATATTCCAGTTTTAAATTTTAGTGATTGAAATGCTACATATGATTTTGGGAAGTAAGGATAAGTGTTCAGCGAGCATCGAGCTTTTCGGTACCCTATTCTAATGCAAACAGTCTCTAGTGTTACTAGCTCAGACTTCTTTTTCGTTTTTTGGTCAACAATGTAAAATGGATTATCTTCCAACTTAATTTTACTATGAATTTGTAAAATTCTGAATCAAATGATGGATACGTCCTGGTGTGTAGTTATTGTGTGGTATTTCCTGTTGGTTTGGTTTTAAATATAACAATTCATGAAATGTACTAATTCTTGATTATGCCCATTATATCATCTCATATTTAGGAAGAGTTGCAGAACTTATCCAATGGCACTGGCGAGAAGAGTGATGATTTGATAAGAGTTCTGAGAGAACTTACATCAGTTACAAAGAAAAATTGCAGATCTGCAGGTGGAGCTTCAAGGTAGAAAGGTGACATTCTCTAACTTTGGTTCTATTCTATTGCTTTGTGCATACTTGGATCAAATTCATTAGCTTGTTATTTGCCCCAAAATGATCTTCCTACTTTTTTTGATGTTACTACGAATGAACTTTGAACATTAATTTAATCAGTCTAATGAAAATCTAAAACTTGTTATTGACAATATTAATGATGGTGTATCAATAACAAGTTTTAGATTTTCATTAGGATAATTAAATAAACCTAAAATTATGGCTCAAAGTTCATTCGCAGTAACGGCAAAAAAAGCAGGAAGATCATTTTGGGACAATGGGAGTAGTATTATAGATAGTTCATCTCATAGTCCTGATACCATGTTTTTTCTCTGTTGTTATTATAAGAACCCTACTGTAGTCTGTAGCTATATTTCATCTCATGGTCCTGACACCATTGCTCATGACTGAATCTGTTGAATATCTCGTTTGTGAAAATGCCAAACTGTTTATCTTATGAATGTGTGATATTTTCAGGAGGATAAGAATGTTGCCCACTTGACACATGTGAGTGAGATGGAAAAGAAAATTGAGACTCTAGCAAGGATCACTACTATATTGAAAGATGTTATCCAGAATAAGGTAACTTCACCATTCTTTGCAAAAAAAAATCTACAATATTGGTGAAACCTTAAATTTGAAGGGTGGAACTTCAAGACCTAGTCATTTGCAATCTTGTTTTCCCTGTAGGATTTTAGTATGTCGATTTAGGGGCCATGTTACTAATAATATGTTGGTCTTCAAATGTAGATGTAGGCCTCGTAAGTCGTAATATTTCTGCTTCTGCTGTCAATTAGGTATCCAAGCATTGTTATGCTGTCCTAGTGTGCTTCATCTCCAACAAGTACATGTCTCCATGCCCATGGGTCTCCATACCTTATAGATGTTCTCCACTTCTTAAATCAGTAGATAAGCCAGTGTTTGCAATGGCACTTGCAGGTTTAGAACATAAGGATAAGTTGCAACACTGTAATTATGACATTGTGGTGGTATCTTAAGCATCAACTCTTAATGGAATCAGTGATATCACCAACAATAGCAATTATTTACTTCGGATTTCAGTTTCTGCCTTGAAATTATGACGATTGTGTTTGCATTTTAATAATTACGAGTTCCAACCCTGTAATTATGACAATTATGCTGGCATCTTAAGCAACCCACTACAAATTAAATCAATCATATCAGCAACTATACTAAACTCGTGATTCGGGACTCTGAGAAATGTTAAAATGTCCAATAAAACCATGTTGCTTTGGTTGAGTGCAAAATGTGAAGGATTGGTGAAGTTGGAACTCGTATCAGTCCTAATCAACTTTTCATGGCCTGTGATGGAACCTTTCAATCGTAGTAACAAGCAACATGATGATACGGCGTGGTTATATAGAGTGGCACTTGAAGCAGGCCTCTTTAACATTTTTTTTATTTGTTTTAATTGCAAGTTCAACTTAATTAGAAGCATGTAAGAAAGTGGAGTCTGGTTTCATTTTGCAAATGAAGTGATGACCCCGCTTTAGATTCTGAGCCAAATTCTCATTGACGCATTTACAGGTGTCGATAATGCTTTAGCTGTTTGGATAATACTCGATTCTTCTTGATATATATTATTTGTAGGATCGCATCATAGCTCGTCTTCAGCAGCCATACTCATTAGACTGCATCCCAGTGGAAGCTGAATATCAGGTTAGCAATCGTGAAAGCTTAACCTTCATTTTGCGTTGTAGATTTGCATTTTCTGGCGCTTGGAAAGTGTTGGAAAAGAGAGATAGATAATGGGATGTAAAAAGGAAAGTGAATAAGTGATTGTCTACCACTTACTTTTAGTTCCATTATAAAACTTGAAAGTGGAATCTCTCATTAGGTACGTAAAATGTTAACCATCCTTTTCCCTCTTAGGAGGTCAATGATCATTTTCATGTCTTGCTGTAGTGCCCGTTATCATTTTGCTCAAATCTTTTCCTAGAAACAGAAACAAAGGAAAATAAGCGAACTTTTGGCATTGTATTCAGCATCTTGTTTTTGGGTGATGTCTACCTCATTTCTTGTCATGTAAATGTCAAGTGCCATATATCATTCCCTTGTATGCATATCAACTTTATTATTTCTCTTTTTGTGCCTTTTGAGATCCAAACAGAGTGCATGTGCTTGCTCCTTATGTATAGGAAAATTGTTTGTAGTTACTGGTTTCCATAAAGTTGCCTGATGCTTTAGATACATGGAGTGGAAATCCGCATATGTTCGAAGAGCTTTTACCTGGTTATCTGATTTTAGTTTGGCCGAAATCCATGATCTGGGTTGTAGGGAAGCAAATCTCATTTTACTTTCATCGTGTTAGCTGAGAACAGTAATAACATTTTGTTCTTTTAGAAAAAAAACAGAGATAAACATTAATGTTTGGACTTGAATATATGATTCGTATATCTGAATTAGATGAAATTAAAGGCATCAATACTCGCAGACGACTGTTTACTGGTTGCCTGACCTACTACTCCCTCCGTCCCAAAATAAAAGTCACACTTTCAAATTTGGCCTGTCCCAAATAAAGGCCACATTTCCAAATAAGGAAAGAGCCTCAGTGTAATTTTACCATTGGACATCCAACGTACAAGTAAAGCACTTTTGCCAAAAACGTTGACAAGTCAACTGGGGTAGTACTATTTTAAATGTTTATACTTCACTTGATTATACTTGCTAAGTGTTTGGCTGGGATTTTACAGAAACAATTTTCGGAATTGTTAATGAAGGCTGCCAGTGATTACGGTGCTCTAACAGCGTCGGTTGAAGATTTCCAATGGACTCAGAACTTCAAGGAACCACCTTCAGTATGGGGGGTATGTTTATGGAACTTGAAGTCTTTTACTGATCTCTTTATTCTCAGTATTCAAAACCAATACTCCCTCCTGTTGACTCAAAAAAGTCCATGTTTTTCTTTTTGAAACGAACGAAGAACTTTTATCAGCAAACACAAACGCAGAGAAGTTGGCTATCCACAAACGTTGGTAGCTCAACCCAAACCGTGGGGCTTGCTTAAGTGAAAGCAGCCCGAGAAATACAGTCAGCCAAATATGACAATATAATGGATGAAGGATGAGAAGCATTCCATTTTTGGATAAGGGACACTTTCCAATTGCCTGTGGATGCCTAATCCTCTCTCTGTCCTGAAATGATCTTCTCATTCACCATTTTTCATTGTCCGAACTCCGAAAAAGTTCTTCCCATTTCTACAATTTGGGCTTAAATGTGCATTAACACAACATGCCTAGTGAGACAAGTATTCTTATCCTTAAAAAGTTTTAATAGTCAAATGGGAAGATCATTTTTGGATGGTGGGAGTAAAACTTTGGGACGATTTTCTGGTAGGAGCTTCCATTATGTGTGGAGAGAGGCCCTTTTTTAGTGCGTGTGCATGAGATGCTCTTATATACTCCCTCCGTCCCAAAATGTTAGTCCCATATCCCCTTTTTGTTTGTCGCAGAAAGTTGGTCCCATTTCCGAAATTAGGTCTTCAAAATCATTGAATTACCAAACTTACTTAACCTTTTTTTTTTGACATGAAAACTTACTTAACCTTAAAATGTTTAAAAAGTCAAATGGGACTATCAATTTGGGATGGAAGGAGTATGATGAATTTATTTAACAAAAAGGAAGTTAGATTAGAGATATAGTATAAATTAAAACTTTAAATTACAGGATTATCCATTGAATCGGAGAGACCTCCGTCTCATGTGATCTTTACCTAGTTTTGTTAATTTCGTACAGGAGATGCTTCGACCAATCCCAGTTGCTTTAGCATCATGCACCAGATTCTTTGAAGCAATGTCAGCAATGAGAGAATCATTTGCAACCCTCCAAAGTTTGAGAATGGGTGGTTCTTCCTCTGTATTAAAAACACCCGGAAAGGACTCCACTGCTCAAAGATCAGCGACTAATTCTTCTTCTGACTGCGTGACCCCACCTCCTTGGAGAAACGAATCAAGCTTTGATGATTTAGCTATAAGAGGCAGTGATGTTAGTGAGTCGACTCAGGGCGACAGCTTGAGCAACCGCAGATTATCTTGGCCTCCAGTGAAGCAAAATGGTATGTAGTAAAAGGAAAAAATCTGTATAACTAACATGTATAATAGTGTGACTTGTTTATTACTCCTTCCGTCCCATAATGATCTTTGTGGCTTGTTTAATACTCCTTCCGTCCCATAATGATCTTCCTATTGACTATTCAAACTTTTTAAGGATATGAACACTTGCTTCACCAATCATGATTTATTTATGCACTTTTAAAACTAACTGTAGAAATGTGAAAAACTTTTTGGATAATAGAAAATAACAAATTTTGGGACTGAGCGAGAGAAGAGTGTGAAATTGGCCTGATTTGAACTCTCATCTCCAAATAATGCTCTCTCTCAGTGGAATTTTTGTATTATTGATTTCAAATGAGTTCTTCATTTTTTGGATCAAAATTGTATGATCTGCTTTCCTTAAATACCCCCAACAAACAATCAATTTTCTGCAATCACATAATTATTCTGACAGATTCAACCCAAGCTCGGGACTACATCAACGCAATATCAAGCCGAGACTACAACTTGAAGCTATCATCACAGACATCAACTTTTTCATTTCCAAATGTAATAGCTTTAGTATTATAAAAGTAGATAGAAACGTATTAAATATGCGCACCGAAATGCTAATTTTGCTAGGAATTTGTACCATCACTTTATTGGCCCTGAGCCAAATTTTCTAATAATATAAGTAGGTAAATTCGTCAAAAAAAAAAAAAAACCTTAACTTAGAAGCAAACACTTTTCTAAAACGAATTACCAATTATTATATAACTGCGCACCATTATTAAACACTAAAAAAAATTCTTTTGAAGTGCACATTTTTTTAATAAATTAAGTCATTTATTTAATAAAAAACTCATTTTCTTTTAAAAAATGTTTTATTTGTTAGCGATAACTAAATGTCTTGAAGTAGGCCAAAAGGGATTTTAAATCAAATGAAACACAATTCTTTAAATTTCAAAATCTAATTCCAAAATAATGCTAACTTATTCTTATTCTATCTTTTACATATTTTTTTTTTATTGAACGACACAATCGTAGACATGGCCAACTGGAAGCTGTACCCGTGACAACCCGCACCCGCATTTAAACCATTGGAACCGTACCCGTGGACAACCCGTTAACCGTTCTAACCGTACCCGTTAATAATGCAGTTAGGTTACGGTTATAGGTTTTAGGAACCCCACCCATAACCGTAACCGTTCTAACCGTATAAATTATGTTAGTTTTGTAACATATTTTGTTAGTTTTCTAACATAGTTTGTTAATTTTCTAACATAATCTGTTAAAAATGTTAGATTTTTAACATTTTTTTTGTTACTTTTTATTCATTTTAAACATATTCTAACATATTTTGTTAAATTTCATTGATATCAAAAAAGGAAAAAGGAAAAAAAAAAAGAAAACAGTTAACTTCTAACAAATCCGTTAGATGTTTAACGAAACTTTCTAACAATTTAACAGATTTTTTTTCTTTTAAAAAAAGGGGCAGAGCTGTACAACCGTGGACTTTTACCCGCCATAACCGTGTTCCACCTGTGTAACACGGTTATGTTAAAGTTATAAGTTTTAGAAACCGTATCCGTTCGACCCGTGTTTCACCCAGTCTACCCCCATTTGGGAAATATTAAAAAATGATGAGATTGTTTTGAACATGCATATGCTATGTTTCTGTTTTCTGACAACGAAACCAAACCCAACCAACCCATGCTTGTTGAGTGATATGATGACGTGTAACTCAAATCATGCACATACGGCCAGGATTTTGTTATTTGTCTTATCCTATTATCTTATTGGCGAATCCTCAATTCCTCATGCTAGATGGGCCCACCATGATACCCGCCGCATGTACGTCCAAGTCAATGGGGGCCCTACTACTATCGTTATCAATGACCCAATCTTCCAACAATTCCGTTGAGATGTCATGATTGATCAAAGTCTCGGTGGTATGCCTTTTTATACTCCTCCTTGAGTTTTTTTCAAGAGTGACATGCGTACTTTGTGTAATATATCAATTTGACTCGCGTACTTTGAAAACATCAAATGTGGGTTGCATACTTACTGTTTTTAAAATTTTAATACCACTTTTTTAACACCCGTTAAAAACATAACGGGACTTCCATAACTTCCGGCAATCTCCATAAATTCCGGCCACCTCCAACAACAAATTGTTTTCAATCTCCATAAACACAAATTCTTGCTCTTTTAATTCATGATAACGAAGAAACCTCGCCTCCATCATCATTTCTCTCTCTTGAAGCTCTTCGACTTTACTCCTTAAGCCCAAAATCTCTTCTCTCCCTGAAATTCCCACTTGGGTATTTTCCAAAATGAAATTCCTATCTCCAGAAATTTCATGGGAATTACTTTTTAAGGCATTCACATGAATATCAGGCGGCGAAGCTTTCAAACACGAACTTTTTTTGGCACTGATTTTCTCGAGAATGAGAGAAGCCAAAGAAAATGCTAGAGGGATTCCCACCGCTAGAAAAACTGGTTTGATGAGTTCCGCCTTCATTCTCGAGCTGATCTCCATAGAAAAATGAACAATTCTAAGGTTTATCCTCAAGATTTGTATTGAAACTGTACCAAATTCCATTCACCAATTTGTATTAGAACTGCATTATAAAGAATAAATACGGATTCTTTAGCCTTTGTGTTAACTTTAAGCTATCTTTAGAATGGAGAAATAGTTTTCCTATTGCTTTTTGACTACTCCATAGTCAAGAAACCATATAATTTATCTTTTCTCATGGTGTTTGGCATCTGATTCGTTTATGATGTTTTAGAATTTGATGGGTTTTTTAGATTGGGATACATGAAATCTCTT
Source organism: Campanula takesimana (assembly GCA_026119855.1). NCBI lineage: Eukaryota > Viridiplantae > Streptophyta > Magnoliopsida > Asterales > Campanulaceae > Campanula > Campanula takesimana. The sequence continues at coordinate 697,946 of JAOWBW010000877.1, forward strand.
TAAGATTTCTTGTCAAAATTAAAATCTCTCACTCTTTTATGATATAGGATTTACCGAATGCTACTAGAATTTCAAATTAAATGAATGGGGAGGATTTCCATCATTTCAATTAGTTTCCTACGGGCCATTTAAATTTTTATGTGTTATGAGTGTGTCTGAGATTGCCGGAAAAAATGGAGGTCGCCGGAATTTATGGAGATTGCCGGAAGTTATGGAAGTCCCGTTATGTTTTTAACGGGTGTTAAAAAAGTGGTATCAAAATTTTTAAAACATTAAGTACACAATCCACATTTGATGTTTCCAAAGTACGCTAGTCAAATTGATATATTGCACAAAGTATGCATGTCACTTTTACAATAAACTCCTCCTCCTCTGGTACAAAATACTCAATCCGTCCTAATTTGAACTTTAAAATACTTTTAAATTCAAAATTTAAGAAAAATATAGTGAGTTATGATGTTAGATAGTTTCGTAGGAGAAATAAAGTGACGTAAGAAATAGTTAGGTGGCGTTTTTTTTTTAAGTGTTAAGTCCTGAAATCTGAATGCATATCTGAATTGATAAGAGGCAACGTCTGAAAGCTGATTTCTGAATTATTCAAACTGTTTGATTATTCGTCTGAATACACATCTGAATTTAGGATTACGACATTGAATGAAGTTGAAAAATGACGTGAATAGTTGTTTATATAGTGTTTTAGTTGGATATCTTTAGAATTATGAGTTTAAGAAAAAATATAAATTGAAAAAAAAATCAATTCAGAGGCAAATCAGACTTCATTTTAGGTCTGAACATTAAGAGGCAATTCAGATGCTTTTAGATTTGAATCTGAAAAAAAACCAAACAGACTTAATGCATTAAAGTCTGACCGATTCAGACATTCACCCCATTAAGTGGCTCTGAATGAAAAAACAAACAAGGCCTTAGTGTGTAATTGTTGTGAGTATGACATGTGGGCCACAAACAAAGAAGTTAAGAACTTTTTTTTTTTTTTTTAATGAAAACTCAATGTAAAATTAGTAAGTCTAGTGATTTGATAATATAATTTTCCAAAATTTAGTAAAAAAATAATTTTCTTAAAATTAAAATGGGTAAAAGATAAGAGAAGTGAATAGTGGTTCTTTGTATTTTTTTGAATTTTAAGAGGATAAAGTTTTTTTTTTTTTTTTAAATTATTATTAACACATCATAAAAAATTTACTCCATCCATACCAGAGTATATATCCACCCTCATTTTTGCGAAGTGATTAAGAACTGGTAGAAGTGATGTAAGTGTTGTGAGTATAAAAGTATAGTAGAAGAGAGAATGAGCGGGAGAAAATAGTAAGTCCCAAAAAAGTGGCCAAGTGGTAAAGCCAAGCTTCACCCTTATGAACGCTAGGGTTCGATCCTCGTCTCCTTGTGAATATCGGAAAAAAAAAAAGAAAAGAAAAAAAAAGTAAAAGCACTCGCCCCCAATCTAGCAAATAAGCATATCATCGAAAAACATTCGTACATCTCGTTCACACCCCTAGCACACACTCCTTTCTCCCTCCCTCCCCACATAAATCGGCCCTCTTTCTCTCTCTCTCCAAACAAAAGTCAAGGAGGATGCTGGCGGGAACGTCTCCGTCCCAAAAATATAAATTTACAATTACATCCCATCCCTCCCCCTCCCCCAAATTAAATGAGGTTATCCTCTAATCTGAGTTTTGCTTCTACATGTCGTTGACGACAACCCCCCACCTATTCCTTTCCACCCTAACCAAATTTCCAAATTTCTCAAATTTGGTTTTCTTAGAGAGAGAGAGAAGAGAATTTTGTATAGTTTTAGAGAGAGAAAGAGATAGGTTGGATGATGCCTTTATATAACTGACAGTTTGGATTGATTGAAGCTTTTGTAATTTGTATTGATTCGCGCGTCTCGTGTTGTTGCCCGTTGATAATTCCTCTCTCCTCGCCGGCTCTCGATCTCCGCCGTCAAACGTGTCTCCGGAGAGGCGCTTTATTTTATGAAGTTCGTCGGTGATTGTTCCGTCCTTTCGTCTTCTTCTTCTTCTTCTTCACCGGCTGCTCATTTCTCGTGGCTTTTTTCTCTTGATCAATTTCCTGCCACAGGTATTGATTAATTGGTAATTTTAATTAATGCAGCCGCACGCTTATGGAACATTGAATTTTTGTTATTATGAATGTGATTTCGTTTCTGATTGTTTCTTAAGTGGTCGTATTTATGATGATTTGTTGTGAAGTATTGAGTTTGTGGTGAAATTGTTGTGGTTTCGAGCTTTGAGCAGGGATTAGAGCGTGTTTTATATGGGGAAAGGCAACCGCGGACGCTGTTTTTTCCCTTTGACCAGTTTGCAGATTGGGTAAGACTGCTTTCGATTCTACCTGATGTATTATCTCAATTTTTATCTTGCGGTTCTGGACGAAGATTTAATATGCTTAGTCCCTCAATTTGTGAACATTAATTTCTGTCATTTGTTTGTAGATTGATAAGATTGAACTGACACTAGCATAAGGTGTACATTTCTATATCTGCTAGTAGGTTGCGACTTTTCTTGCTTTTCTAGTGAAAGGAGCTCGGGTTTGATTAACAATTTTGTCAATTGAAGTATCAATGTTCACGATGTTGAAATGCTCTTTTATAGTCTGAAGTACTCCCTCCGTTCCAAGTAAGTTAAAACGTTCATTTTGAAGTTGGGAAATTAAGGATACTAATATTATATTAAGAATGAAAGGTAGTGAGGAAGAGAGAGAATTAGTGGGGAAGGAAAGAGAATGAGTGGAGAATAATGAGTGGTTGGGAGGAAGAGAGAGAATGAGTGGAGGATTATAAAAGTAATAAAAGCTTTTATTTTTGGATTGTTGCAACTTAAATGAAATGCCCTAAATGGCAAATGTTGCAACTTACTTGGAACAGAGGGAGTATTATTTTTTCATCTAAGATAATCATTTAGTTGATGCTTAGAGGAAAGCTTAATTGTGATGTATGTTAGTCCCCCTGTCCGAAAATGAAGAGCAATGCTAGGGGCACAAAATAAGGTCACAAAATCATGCTCACAAAATGAGGTGGCGATAATTTATTGGTTGCATCGATAATGGACCCGCCACACTCTAATTAAAAAAACCAATAAAATATTACACCTAGGATTTTGTGAGCAAGTTTTTGTGACTTTTTTGTGCCCCTAGCATTATTCGAAAATGAATGTCCAAACTTTTCAAATTTACTCTTGATCAAGAGTAGATTTGAACATTTTGGGACGGCGGAGTGCATGGTCGCCAGATTGTTTCTCATGTATTACTGGTGCTTGAGTTTGTTTACGCAAAGAATTGACTTGGACTCATTGTTAAAGATACCGGAGACATATTGACAGGAGTTGTCCATTCAAGTTAAGAATTGCTTTATGTTCGTTTTTTATTTAGTTAAGCAGGCACAAAGCTAAATTCAGTTTGCCAGCCTTGTCTTTAGTTAACCGCCTTGTAGAGAATGGCACAGTGTCCTATCTAAACTAAGTATGATTTAAGCTTCGATGACACTAGATGGAAATCTAGTTATTCTTGCTGCGTATGTAAGCTGTAGTCAGTCATCTAATTAGGGAACAACACCAGATGTCCTTGTAGAAAGTGCATGAACTGCATTATGTTGTCGATGGAATTCCTGTTATTTGCTTGATAATGGTACCATGTTTTGCAGGGACTTACAGTCTTATCTGTCAGATCTTAGCCTTTTCCTGGCCCCTGAAAGCAAGAAACTATACATCTTGGTTGACAATCGGCCATGGCTGCAAGACCTTGTTTCACGGCCTGCACACTTCTGGCAGTTGATGGTCACTAAGGTTGTCGCTTCCAAAGATCTTATGTTTTTATGTCATGGTGATTGTTGAAGCTTCGAAGAAGTTTAACTTTTTTTTAACATATTTCAGTCTAGGATGTCCCCTTTTGCAAATACTCGAGGGCAGAAGGGGAAGGACACAAGGGACCCCAGTCAGTTGAAGGCTAGTTCAAAATTGACTATTAGTAGGTCTCAAAAGATTAAAAGATGGTTCTCCTTGGTTGACGCTGCAACATTATCTAAAAAGAGGGCCTTGTTACCTGTAAAGAAACTAAGTAGTTCCTTGATTTTGAATAGCAAATTGCACAGGACCTTGTATGGTTTTATTGTCTTTGAAGTGGCTTGGACTGATGTTCGTGGGATTAACTACCTTAATGAACTTCAGGTTTATATTTGTCTTATTTTTGAATTTATTGTTCCTCTGAGAAGTTCTTTTGTGATCCCTATCTACCAAAATTCTGATTTCTGGCTCCAGGGATCATTGAGTAAAAATGTAAGTGCTTCTAATAGTTTCATTTATGATATAAACAGACTGATACGTCATTGGCTATAGAGACAAAGTTTATGAGAAGATGGGAATTTGATAGCATAACACAAGCAGTTAGATGCATGTCTTCGTGGTTTCCCGGGACACCGAGTGAGCGTTTTCTCTTGGAAGATCATTTCAACTCTGCAATAGGTATTTCCTGCTATGTGTTTTTATTTAAAGGGGAAAACATCATTATCTTTGTAAAATATAGAGGTGATTGCTGGTGTTGCTTTTCTAGAAGTGGAGAGGCGTTTATAAGATGAATGTGCACATGTTTGTAAAGAATTTTCATCATACTTGTACTTGAAAGTGTTAATGTGTAAGGCTCATATGTTTTATTCACTGGAGTTTTTTATGTCCTTGATGCTACAGTTTACGAGTAGATTTTCTAATATACTGCTTCATGCATTGGTGGAAAAGAAGTTTTAGAGGAACTATTTAAGATTAAATGTCTCATTTAGCCAATCTAACATTGTAGTGAGACCCAATAGTTATTTGTAAACATTATGATCGGTGCTGAAGGATTTTGCATTTGTTGTTTGCTCAACCTTGTCATGTGATCTATTATCAAACTAATCGAATATCTACGAGAAGACTATTTCCTTTAGCTAAGTTGCCCGATTAATGAATTGCTGCTTTATGTTATTGTTATTTGTGGTTCTGCTGAGGACTATTTCCTTTTGCTAAGTTGCCCGATTAATGAATTGCTGCTTTATGTTAGTGTTATTTGTGGTTCTGCTGATCCACATTGTTGCCCTTGTTGGTTATAGCGCTTCAGTTTAGTAGGAGCCCGGCCCATGAGAAGCTATTACTTCCCTGTTACTGCATTTTGGCATAAATCTTTAGCTGAAATGAACCCTGTTTCGATAGCGTGAACGTAGATTTATCAAACAACTTGGGATATTGCTTCCACTGTTTGGTTCATTTCATATATTTACTGTCTGCTTATGTTAGACTCCTTGAAACTTCCTCCACATGGTGATTATTCTTTGATTTTATTGAATATGACTTGGGCTAGGGAATCTTCTTGTATTCGAATGTCCGCAATGAACACGTTTTATTTTTTATTGGTAATTTAAACTGCAAAAGTAATACTGACATGATACATCCTGCTACCTGGGGCACTTGTTAAATATCTAGGAGTAGAAATATTTGTGACATTAGGAACCAAAACGATTCCCTTCGGGGTTGGTGGGGGGGGGTGGTGGTGGTGGTGTTTTGATGCAACAGTGATGGTTTCCGGTGCCAAATAGCTCTTTCTTTGATTCTTAAAAAATTGTGAAAAGGCACGTTGCTGACCTCTCACGCTTATAATTGGGGATTGTCTCGAGGCTTGAAGCTATCATGAGACTAGAAGCTTTCAAAATGGAGTGAAGTAGGTTGTAAGCTGTAAACTGGGACTGCATATTCCTTAATTCATTTTACCGATTTATTTCAAACTTTCTGTTTCGTCTAGGCTTCTTCATTAAATTGTTTCCGCTTTGTAGGGAATAACTTAATTCCTTACTGCGGAATGTCAATTGGCTCAGGCTCGGAAGAGATGAGCTGGCACAGGTCAGGTGATTTTGTCTAACAGGCCATGCAAAGGAAGTCGCTTAGGGGCAGGGGGTCTAGTCCTAACTCCTAAGCCAATTTGTGCCACAGTTTGGTCTGAAAATTGTGGATGAGGAGATATACTTGTTCTTGTTGCTAATCTTAAGCTCTTGCTCCGTTGTGTTTCATCTGATTTTCAATATTTATGCCCTTAATCGAGTAAGGACTGGCCTAGAGGATGAAAGGCTGAGGTCACCTGCATGCTGCATGCGGTAGCAAGTTCAGATCTCATGGTAATAGGGAGGGCTATTAGGGAGTAAGGGTTTCATCGTTTTAATAAAAATAATCCATGCCCCGTCGGACCATTATGGAAGAAAAGGAGGCAAGGAGGTGTCATTTTGTTTATTAGGTGTCAGAGATGACTTGTACTTTTAAATTTATGGGTGATAGCGATGATATGGAGATAACCATTAAACTTGGAAAAGAGCATCAACAGTGTGCTGCTTTCTAGGAAAAGAGAAGGATTTTGTTCAACCTCATCTTCATCTTCTTATGTGTGTCTACTGTCTACACTAGGAAAAATTACATTTTGTGATATTTTTGCTTATGGAAATAGAACTTGGTTGTGAAGTTTTGCTGTATTGTAAGCTCAACTTGACTTTGTCAAGATTGCATCCGTTACAATAGGATATTTTGCTGTAAGGCCTCTCTGACTTAAACATTTCTGGTTTAAATGAAATCTGAAGGAGAAGTATTTTATGACGCTTCAGAGGATTTTCTAAAGGGTAGCATATCAGACGATGATGAAGGAGTTATTAATGTTAACGTTTGCAATGGCGAATCGCCAAGCTATCTTAGTAATAATCTTAGTATATATCCCCCCTCACCACCTCCGGAGGGTCCTTACAAGAGAAGAAAACTAACTTCTATGTCCACTGATGTTGAGGTTGATATGTGTAATGAAGGAGCTTATAGTGGAAGCACTGGCTCACCAGTGCAATCTGAGACTTCTTATGCAAGTGATAGTGAGGAATCAACTGAAGCTACTCACTACAAGGATGTTCTTCTTTTATTCCGGTTTGATGACTGTGACCTTCCATTTAAACTGAAGGGGGTAATTATGTCTGATTTGCGATTGCTTACTTTATTGGAATATGGTCTTCCATCTTGGGTACTCTTCCTTCAGTCTTATCCAGTATTTTGCCATCTTTACCGGCCATGGATGTGTCCTCTTGCAAGAGCTCTATATGTTTTCATTTCACTTGTTACCGTTCTGATTGGATTTTATGACTTGTACAAAAATGTTCCTGTTCTCAAGGCAACCGCATCACGGTTGTGTGGACCCCTTTTTGATTGGATAGAAACATGGGAGATGGTATCAAGGATTAAGTACTTAGGAACAATGTTATTTTTGCACAATTTTGAGAAGGCTGTTAAGTGGGTCCTGATGGTTACACGTACCACTAGATCATTTCTCTCAGTTCTGACACAGCCACTATCAGGACCATTTGTTGAATTGTTAGAGCTCCTCCTTCCCGTCTGGAGTGTGTTTATACAGGTAGTAGAAGGCTTCTGTTCATTTGCATGTGTTCTGATTGAGGGTTCTTGGAATCTAGTGGACAACTTCGTTGAAATAATAATTCAGCCTGTGTGGTTCATCATAACACTTATCTGGAGTATTGGTAAGTTTGCTAGTTCTTTGGATACGCAGCTCTTCGATTATATTTGGTGGCGTTTTTGAAGTCCGTTAGAAACATACTAACAATTTGCTTTATTGATTATTTGCAGCTACATCTATCATTTACCCTATATTTTGGCTCCTCTCAGAGATACTTTATGCCCCAATAAGGCTGGTCCTCGGAATATGTAGTCTTGTGGCGTTTATCTGTACTTGCATATATGAATTAATTGGAGGTCTATGGCTGTCTATCAGTAGCTTAGTCCAATTTGCTTCTAATGCTGAGGCAACAGTAACCACTTATGAGGTTTCATTGTGGCGTTCACTCTGGAATGACCTTTTCTCCCAGGTGGGTCATGCTTGGTAATTTGTAGCCTGTTACAGAATCACATTAAGTTTATTTTGCTCACGGAACTTCGTTCTCTTTTCAGATCTTTCGTGCTGTACGGAGCATTCTACATGGTTTTGTTGCTTTCTTCACAGCCTGCAATAGGCATCGATTGAGGTTTGACTTATTGGCATTTCTCTTAAGCTTATCATAGTTAAAATGCTTGCTTCAGTAGTTTCAAACAAGTGGATGGTTGATGAGGAAGTTTATGGATTGATGTGATTACTTAAAAAGAGTAACACAGAGGAGAGAGTACCGCCAAAAGGAAAGGAGTGCTCTAAAGTCTTCTTTTATTAAGCTTAATCATTTTATTCCCAGAGTCCAGCAAAAGAGTCACAAATGAAAAGTAAAACCTTCAAATAAGATTGAATTTACAGCCATGGTTGCTTCGAGGACTGTCTTGTTTGAAGGTTTGCTGTTGCTGAAAGTTGTCATAATAGTGACCACTTTCACGCACCAGAATGATGATTTGATGTTGCAGCAACAGCATGGGATGTAGAAGGATCTCCTTTCTCTTCTCTCTTCTGGTGAATCAGAATATACCAAAAAAATTATCAAAGTCAATCCTTTTCAAGTTTCACCAGTTTTAACTTCATGTGCTAATTTCACGTTTTTTAACCATAACAAAAATTCATGTTCTAAGCACATGATCATTTAACAAGAAGAAACAAACAAAATACAGCTGAGGAAACTATGGTAGAAAGATCCTATGTACAGATGTACAGGGACCACTTTCGCACTTGACTCTGAAATAATTTGAAAACTGATCAAGTCCTTGGTTGGAGGAGAATACTTATAAGTGAAGGTGTCTGTCTTATGCTCATTAGGTCTTTTGCTTTTCCGTTATCTGCATTTTTCACTGCCCTGTAAAATCAATTTGTCACTCAGACTTAGATATCAAATGCCTTGCATTTGCAGCATATATAACCATGTATCGGAGTTTATTCGGAGACTCAACCGCCCGGCCCATAGATCGAAAGTCAGCAACTCGGACAAGGGAGGACAAGCATCAGAAATTCAAACTTTGGTATGTTGCTTTCCTTGACGTAGTTGAGAGTTTTTGTAGTGCTAATACCTAATAAGTGTAGATGACTCATGGATAGGTTCATATTGAGATCCTTACATGCTTTTGTTGGTTAATAGTCTTCACAAAATCACGTGTCATGTCCTGTTCTTAATTTTTGTTTTGACGGTGGGAAGCGGTTTGTGTGCGCATCAAGGTAGTTGCTCTATGCATCGAGTGTGTTGCTTTTTATATCATAATGAAATATTAGTCTGAACACGATTTACATTTTTTAAACAAGGGCCTTGTTATGAACAGGGGCGGATCTTGCATGCTAGTAGGGGGTACACGTGCACCTGGTCAACCCAATTTTTTAATTTTTTAATTATTATTATTCTTATTATCTTTTTTACTAAGTGCACCTCCAAAAAAATTAATTAGAGTGGAAATTTAACTAGAAGGGATGTGAACTTAGTAATTTTTTTTTTTACTAAGTGTACACGTTAATAAAGTGTCTTGTAAATGTATTGTTTTCTTTTATGAGATAATTCTTTTGAACTTATGTACTCCCTCTGTCCCTAAATGAGTGTCAATTTTCAAGAAATCTTTGTCACTAAATGAGTGTCTTTTTTTAACATAACTTTCTCCCTAAATGTTTTTTTTTTCGAAATTTTTTTCACCGGTTTCTTTATACGTGCAAAACTAAAGGTTTAGAAAGGAGATTACAAGATTATATATGAATCGTTGTTACCAAATTGTTCAAAAAGTTGAGATTTTCAGTGTCCCTTAAAATGAAATTTGGACACTCATTTAGGGACAGAGGGAGTACTTAATTATGTACTTGAATATAATTGCGTTTTGAAATTTTTTGGTATGAAGTTATTTAGTGTAAATTGTGCACCCGGTGTTTGGAAATCCTAGATCTGCCACTGGTTATGAACATAATATAACTACTTGGATTGTTGCAATACATATTATCACTCGGTATCTAATTAAAACCTTGTTTTAATAAAGACTGAAAGAACATTTACATTATTTTTACTTCTGGACTTTTCTTTTCATTTTCTTTCTCATCCTTCTTTCCCTCCCTCTAGCAATGTTCTACTCATGGAAGTCCCAAGTCCTTGTTCTAGATTTAAAACCTATGATCTCCACATGTTTTATATTTCCCCTTAATGTTTCTGGAATGAAGAATTGGGTCCTGGAAATTTTATGATTTTGATTGTTCAATAGGGTTTTAATTATTTCAAACTTTGGGAGTACTATTTTTCGGAGAGGGTTTCTTAAAGGGAACTAGATCATTTTGGGACGGAGGGAGTATTAGTCTATCAGCAACTAATTCTGATATGGTCTCTTTTGGTTTCAATTTTTACAGTCAGAAGGGAGGGACGAAAATCCCTACGAGATAAAAGGTCGAAAGCTAAAGTACATGTAGAGAACCGTTAACCATCTTTTAACAAAAGTTAAGTTCCCCATCACAGTAATATTGAAAAAATACCGAGTCAAATTTTGTTGGAAGCACCAGTTTTCTTCATAGGTTTATGTTACCCCTTTTCCTTCTGTTCTAGCTTATGTGTAATTATTATTCATTTTGTTTATAGGCACTTCCTTTTTTTTTATTCCATTGTAATTAATCAGAAATTTTGCCTTTTTGGTTCCATTGTAATTAATCAGAAATTTTGCTTATGAGGATGTAAATAATATATAACGTGTAAATTCTTAGAGCACTTTCTTTGTACAGCAATTTGGAATCCTTTGGAGCCTGTTGATTAAAAAACTATTTCAGGCAAGTAATGTGTGTACATTTTTAGGCTTGTTCATGAAGATTTGTTGATCAGTGGTAGAGCCTGGTGAACCGGGCGTACTACTTCTCAACCTTCTGTGAACTCTTCTTCTTGCTTTCCAGTGCCCCTCACCCGCAAGCACTCCACTTTTCATAAAATAGAGAACAGTCTTTTGAGAAAGGAAGAAATTGGCTTTCTAAAGCAGCAGCACCCGGTCTCGTTTCCAGCTCTGCTCTGTCTCACCACCCCTCCTCAAAAATGAAGGGAATGGACCGCAAGCAGAGCAAAGTGGTTCTAAATCTAAGTTTTCTCAACCTTCTGTGAAATTCCATTTTTTGATAGGGATCTTCAATTTTTGGAAAGTTAGAAAGTTCTAAATCTAAGTTTTCTTCTTCTGTATGTAAAAAGGGAATAAATAAATCAATAATATTCCGAGCGGCTTGGTGAAGTGCTTCTTTGGGAGTTAAACTTCCATTTGTACAGATTTCAAGAAAGAGGATCTCGTGTTTCTCATTTTCAGTCCCATAAGAATGAATGCTATGATACACATTTCGAACCGGCATGAATACATCATCTATAGGATAACTTCCATCTTGAAAGTTCTTTGATGTTTTTATAAGATAACCGCGATTTCGTTCAATTTGTAATCGAATACATAACTCAATCAGTTCCGTCAAGGTAGCTATATGCTGTGTATTATCAATATAGTTGTCTTTTGTTTGCCTCATTTTCTATTTTACCAAGTAATTTTCATTATTGAAGCGAGTGGTTGTATAGATGAACGTTAATATATAAAAAACAATCATTTTATTCTTACCTGTACCTTGCAGATTGTGCTAGATATATATTTTTTTTCTTCAAGAAGTAGAAATGGTATGAAAAATCAATTATTTTGGTAGTAGTCTAGTCATTCATGAACAACTCGCTTGACTTAAAAGATTTTCTAACTATAGTGTGATTAAAGGGAGACAGATGGTCCCCAAAATAAGTGTGCTCGAGAGATCAGTTTTTTTTAAGTATTATCAAAGCTTGGAGGTTGAAAATCAGAAGAGACTCTTTCAGTTTCAGTGTATACGGTTAGCGTGGGCTGGACTGGTAATGGACTATATTGGAAGTTTCACCTTAAAACCAATTGGTGATATGATTAGTAACTCCTCAAGTCTATATACTGGTCCATGTTTCTTTCTTTAAAAAATGTGGGATAATTGTCTCTTACATTAGCTACTTGTTACTTAAAACAATACACATATACAATCTTTAAGAACGCTTTTACTTAGAAAAATAGAGTCATTGTTATCAATTTGATTCAACTTTGACTTATAAGTTAAATTAATTTAATTATTAATGAAAATTTAAAACATGTTATTAATAGTATTTTTAATAATAATAATAAAATCTTAATTTTAGTGAGGAGAATAGTTAGATACTCCCTCTGTCCCGTAATAAATGTCGCCGTTTTTCGGACGTTAGTACGAAGGAACTATGAGCAAGAAATTAAACTTGATTTAATGGGTGGACTCTTGTGAGACCGTCTCACAGCCGAGCCAGCCAAGCCGAGCCAAGCCATTTTTTTTTCTTGCCAGCAAAAGTAACACTTTTTATAAAGAAATATAACACTTTTTTCTCATATGTAACACTTTTTTTCTTCAAGAATTTACCACAATTTTGCTGAAATAAATTAAAGATAACATAAGATTGACAACTAAACTAATGTAACATTTTATAATAAATGAATGCAATTTTTTTCTCAATTGTAACACTTTTCTAGGGTTTTACATTCAATTGAAATGCAAAACCGATTATATACATGATTTTTTTACACTTTTTTTTTTTAAATGTAACATTTAAGCTATAATTGTTACATTCATCTATATAACATATTACAATCACATATGCACTGTGTTACATTCAATTATTACTTTTTCTAATCACAAAAATTATTTATATTATTTGCGAAACTGCTGTTACATCTTACAATAAAAGTGTTACTTTTTAAAGACCAAACTGTTACTTTCTTCATAAAAAAAGTGTTACATTTTATTATGACGAGCAACTCACTTGTTTTGTAATTTTTTTTTTAAATAAACCATATCATGACCTATGTAGTTTTATTCGTCTCGTCGAGACGAACACAACGTTTTTTTTTTTTTTACTTATAAATCTCAAGATATAGAATTTTGAAGTTATTGGAGTTTTTTTTTTTTTTTTTTTTTTTTTTTTAAGGGAAGGACACGTGTCGCGATCTGATAAAGGGGTGAGTGGATCCAAGCGGTCGGCTGCAGCAGAAGAGATTAAAGTGAGAAGCAGCGGAACCAAACCTGGTGAAGGAAAACGGTCCCACGGCGTGCGACCGTCTGACGAAAGTTTTTGCCTAATTTAATTATCCTGATAAAATTGTAAAACTTGGTATTGATACACCAATATAAATATTAGGGGTGGAAATGGTTCGGCTTAGCTCAGTTTGGGGTAATTTAGGAGCCAAACCGCTATACATCGGTTTGGAGAAATCCCAAACCGAGCTGAACCACAAAATAGTCCAAGCCGAGCTGAGCTAAACCATCACGGTTCGGCTCGGCTCGGTTTGAACCACGATCTGATTTCGCTGTTTAAACAGTGGCTTAAACCGCGGTTTGAACCACAACTCTTACACCATACTTAGAAATTAAACACTGATGTTCATGTTCATGTTCATATGAGTATAAAGTCTAAACATAATGAAAACTTGCAAATTACAATAGTTTGACATATAGTTGCAAGAAAAATAAATAATTATTTTGGGACTATTAAACAAGAACGTCAAAAGGAAAAAGTCACTGAAATCCACAGCCCTTACATTAGCCAAAACAGCACTCTAGTAGTTGCTACATGAATCCAAATACAACTCCTGGTATTCCTCCATATCATGAAAATACTTGTTGAAAATAACCATCTATGTCGCGCCCCGACCCGTGGTCCTACTTGGCCCCACGTCCGGGACACGCACGGAAGACGTCATAAAACAACTTAAAGAACATTTTTCGAAATATACTTTCATAAAAAGTCTTATAACCAAACACATTTACTAAACTTGACTTCAAGTCACACAAACCAAACTTTCACAACAAGTACTTAGCCACTCGGCTACAACTACTAACTTTACTTACTCATTTACAAACACTTAACATCTACCAAAAGAGATGATACAACTACTAAGTCACGGGTACACTACCCCAAAAGGTGTTACATTTATATAATGTATCCTTTACATACACAACACTTCCCAAAATGTCTTACCCAAAGATCTCTTTCTCGACGTCCTCCCTGTGTGTGAACTATCCCCTGGGCTCCTTCTTATCTAAAACGGTAAACAAATAAAGGGTGAGAATAAATCTCAGTAAGTTACTAAAATGCAACTACATTACATGCTAATATGATAAACATAAAGGAACAATGCCACAAATGATTATATAGCATATAGCACATAATATGAGAGGCTCTCTATCGCCAACCGTCCCGTAACGGTTGGAAATAACAACCAACTCATCATACAACACATAAGCGGAAATAAACACTCATACGTGGATACTGAGCCAAGGTTATCAAACCAAAACAATAGCCATCTGAGAGGCATCAACTGAGCAGCATCGAAGAGCTGAAACGGGTTCCGGAACCAAACAATCACAACAACAACAACGGGGAAAATGACACAGAGTCATAACCCAAAGTGCCCAACCTTTGGCCTAAGGAAGGGGGTTAAAAATGGGAAACCAATGATAGGAGCCTAATAATGAACTTGGCTCGTGTGCCATTATAACCCTATCATTGCCCGAACACACACAAAAGTACCAGCTGGACTTTAAACCCAAGCGTAGCAAAGAATACTTGCTTAAACAACAACCGGGGTATGATTCCAAAGTAGGTAACCACACAAGCTCATCATAAAGAGGCAAATACGTATTCATAATAGAATCCATGACATCGACATTAAGTCACCACACAATCAATTCAAACGATCACATCAATTCAAACTTGATCACAAAAGACCAACTCTACCATAATGAACCATTAATACTCTTTTTGGTACTAAACACCTACTAGATTTCCATACTATAAAAATCATAACCCAACTGAAAACCAACCCATCGTGTAGTACTCGAGAAGAGCTTTCCAACGATAGTTTACACGACCAAAACGGAGTCCGGCTGAAGAAGTTATGGCCTCCGGAAGATTGCACGTAAAATGCACAAGTGCAGAATTTGGTCTCTACACGACTCGTGTAACCTTACACGACTCGTGTAACAATTTCTCCATTTCAGACTCGTGTAAAAATTTCTACACAAGTCGTGTATCAGTACACGACTCGTGTAACAATTCTCCCTTTCAGAATTTTTCCTCTACACGACTCATGTAACCTTACACGAGTCGTGTAATCAAGCCTGGAGCAAAATTTTGGCTATTTAGATATACTCCCTTCATCTCACCGACCCAAAAGTACTAATACTTATAACACACAACAATTGTAACTTCACCAAAGCTACAACTTCAGCCTTAGACAACTCTAACACCAAACTAAAACCAATACTTGTACTACTCTTTCCGTCCCAAAATTACAAGTATCAAGAAACTATTCAAAACATGATTTTTCAACACATATAGCATATATAACATATATATGACCATTTTAACATTTAAAAGGGGATTAGTAACTTACCTATTTTCCGGAAAAGTATCGAGATAATATTATTTGATCGGTTAGAAATGGCCTATTCAACACCCTGATCATTATTATATAATTAGATTTGAAAATGGAGTAGTAAATTAAAAGAAATGAAAATAGCAAGAACAAAACTTTACCTTCTCTTTCTTTCTTCTTCAACTATGGAGGAATTTTGGAAAAGTTGTAAAGAAATGGTGAGGTGAACGCAGGAGAGGGAGAGAAGAAGAGGTAAGTATGAAGATCTTACCCACTTGATTTTCAAATAAATCATTCAAGTTTCATTTTTCACACTTAAATCCCTCTAGTTACTTAATTCACTTAAACTTCTTAACAACCAAATTGTTGGCCCATAAAATTCCACTTCACAACTTAACTTTCAAAACAAATATTACTACTAACACTTTAACTAACTCAAATAATCAAATAAGATGTATAATTCATATAATATGATGCAACACATAAAATGCGCACATAATTTTAAATTAAAAATCTCAGGAATATAAAATAAATATAAAATAAATAAAGACGGATTTTGGGGTCGTTACAATCTATACTCAAGAGTGTCAATCACTATATCAGGAAGGAACTTGTGGTTCAGCTAGCTCGGTTTAATGACTCGGCTCCACGGTTCAGCTCATTGTTCAGCTTAATGGTTCAGCTCTACGGTTCGGCTCGTGGTTCAGCTCGAAACGGTTCGTCTCGGTTCGGCTTGAAGGCTCAAACCGTGAGCCAAACCGAACCGAGTGGTTTACCAATTTTCGAAACCGAGCTGAACCGCATAAGTTTAAAAACCGAGCTAAACCGCACGGTTTGGCTCGGCTCGGTTCCGAACCGCGGTTTGAGCCAAACCATTTCCACCCCTAATAAATATCATCAATAACAATTTTTTTTTTTTATTAGAATAGCTACATTAACTTAAAATTATTGCTCAAACTTTCGTACAACCATCCGAAAAAAAAGCGAAATTTATTCTGGAACAAAGATAGTATGTTTTTCAGATTTGACTATGCATTGCACTTTGTGAAATGGGTGAACAAGTAAAATTGATCGTATTTCTATATCAATTTACCTCAATTATCACTTTCACTAAAAATTGTGGTTAAATCAAAAGAGTACTTACTTTTTTTCTTAGGAAAGTTGCATTATTCAAAAGAATTGTCATCATATTTCAATTTTTTTTATGAAGTCTTGTTAGAGTACTTGAAAACAAGGTTTTCCATGTCGGTAAGAGTGAGTCTAACTAAATGCTGACTGATTTACGTTTGCAATGGAGAAGAAGTAGACCCACTTTTTATTTAATCTGCTGCTGACATTCATTCGTTGTCAAACACTATTCATGTCTATTGGTAGGTAACCCGTGCTTTGCACGGGAGACTAATTTATCAGTTTTTTTGCTATTTTGTTTTTTTGCTATTTTTATTTAATAAAGAAACATAATATTTTTGGGTATATAAGTAGATTATATATGAATTAAAACATTTCCATACAAATTTAGTACAATTGTGTTAATTTTTTTTTAGCTTTTGTTGCATATAATTTGTATTTATTATGATAATTAAAACTTGAAATTAAAGATGATTTATTATTATTATGAATTATCTTTTAATTCTATACATGATTGACTTAATAATATTAGCTATTGTCCAATAAATTATTTTTTATTATATATACACATTATAATTAGTAAATATAAAAGTCTATAGTGTACATATAATGTGTTAGTAGAATAATAAATTAATTAACTAATAATATTAATAGTAATAATTTTTATATATAGTAACTGTTATGATTAATTAATACTCTTTTGTTTTAGAGTAAGAGTCCTACTTTGCTTATGCACACTTATTAAAAAATAATAGAAAATGGGTAAACATTGCAGGTGGACTGATAATATAGATGTCCAAAACACAATTCATAGTGCAAGTGGACAATATATAAGTTAGTAAGTTTGGTCTTTTTGTAATTATAGAAGAATTAGAAAGAAAATATAGTCCAAAACACTATTCATCTTTTCTTATAATTTGTCAATTTGAGAAAGACTCTCTAGAATATATTAAAATAGAAAGTAGAACTCTAACTCTTAGACGGAGTAAGTACTGCTAATACTAAATATTAGCATATATTGTATAATTATTAACTGATACTATTAATAATAGTTAATTTATATAACAATTATGGTTAACTAATACTATTATTAATAGTATTAATTAATAATAATTTTTAATACTATTAATTAATAATAATTTTTAATTATTTAATAATTAACTCTAATTAAAAATATATAAAATATAATAATAGTTTACTATTAATAATTATTATTATTTTCTTAGCTAATAGTATTAGCTAATACTATTAATTACTACATAAGGTAACTACTATAGTTAACTATTACTAATAATAGTAAGAGTTAACTTTAATAGTTAACTATTATAGTAACTATTACTATTAATAGTAATAGTTAACTATTATAGTTAACTATTACTAATAATAGTAATAGTTACTATAATAGTTAACTATTACTAATAGTAATAGTTAACTATAATAGTTAACTATAATAGTTAATGTAAACTTTAGAGGGATTGAATCACTTACTTGATTGATTCTTGTGCGGAAGCGTAGATCGATACCGTGGATTTTGATCACCGAATAGAACTTGGTACAACGCTTGCAACGTTGATCGGGAGCGAAATCACGAACGGAAAACACCCACTAGTTCACATCACTTGTTTGCTTTTGTTGATCAGCCATGGATGGAGAGAGGGAGAGATAAACGGAGGAAGAACAGATAACCAAACGAGAGAGGGAGACCAGTTTTATGCGTCGTGTTCTCAAAACCTCTCGTCTAACTTCCCGTAACCTCTCGTGCAGTTACTTGAAATTCCCATGTGTTTATAATTCTTGTAAAACAAAAATGGGCTGGGAATTGGTTTTGGGCCAGGCCATCTTGGGCGGGCCATTAATTCCAACATCTCCCACTCGCACACGATGGCCTTGTCATCCAAGGTCTATCATTCAAACAAATGTGTCGTGTGACCAACGAGCGTGCATGTACGTGGCAGCTTTTAGATTATTCACCCGTTAGGCATGACATAATAGCTACGTCCACTACAAGTTCACCATTGACTCGTTATACCCCAGACTAATTCGATTAAACCAATGTCCAAACATACCTTGGTCCCTTTAAGGCTATATTTGACTTTTACGATCGTAAAGTGTGTTTATAGCTATGTCCGTGACATAACTGGTCGACCTATAAACACAATCATCAGGTATAATCAAACTTGTCTTCCTTTCTCACTTATCACTTTTAGATCATTAAGGCAATCGCTTTCCTAGACATGTACCATCCAACCGAATTAGTTCATGGCTCTAGGTAGTATGCTAAAGTAGCAGACATTGACTTAATACCTTTTAAGTATAGTTGAAAGTCACATAGGGTATCATGCCCATATAAATGACATTTTAGAGACTTCACACAATGAGCAAGAGGGACATGTTGCTCATTTCTCTTGGTCAATGCACACTTATTACTAAAACAAGTGCTACAGTGGTATAACCCCTTTCAAGGGGTGTATGTCAGCAATTAACCCACTGTACAGATATTTAGTTCGGAGACACTTCTTAATCCCCAACTATTTATATCTGGCCCGTCTTTTATTTCCAGACATATGAGAAGTGTCTTGTTTCTCATGCGGTCTTCACTTTGACCTTCTCTTGATTTTCATCAAGTCGACATATGTTTACGTGATGTACTTAGCATACTCCTTTGGTATCTCAAGTATCATTGTCTCATCTCAGCTTGCTTTCGTGGCTCTTGAGGCGGTTACTCGTGTGAGAGAGTTAACCTGTGTCTGTTGACATACTCTTATATAGTGTAATGTATGTATCAATATAATAGAACAAATTATTTATACATCTCAAGAATATAAACTTGATATTCATCAGAAAGTGCATAAACAAACATAGTTCCACAAACGTAGTTCAGATTGAAGTAAAACGTAAACTTGTTTTCCTTAAGTACATCTACACCCTTCGAAGACCCATAGCCCTAACATGACTTAGAAAGACATCTCTAGCAAGGGGATTAGTCATAGGGTCAACTACCATCATATTAGTAGAAATGTACTCTAATGTTACTTCATTACTTGCTATAGTCTCTCGAATGTAGTTATTCCTTAGATCAATGTGTTTGGTTCTTCCATGATACTTTGGATCTTTCGTGAAAGCAATGGAAACTTGATTGTCACAATAAACTGTCACGGGGTCAGATGTACAATCGACCACTCCAAGATCCTCCATGAACCTCTTTAACCAAACAGCCTCCTGAACAGCTCTTGTGCATGCAGTGAATTCAGCTTCCATGGTAGAGAGAGATACACTTGTTTGCTTCTTGCTATTCCACGTGATAGCTCCGTTATTAAGCAAGAATACATAACCCGATGTAGACTTTCGGTTATCATTATCTCCTCCCCAATCAGCATCACTATAACCAACTATCCGTGAGTTGGATCCTTGATAACACAACATGTAGTCGACAGTTCCTTTTAGATAACGTAATATCCTTTTGACTGCTCCCCAGTGTGCTCTTCCAGGATTAGATTGATAACGACTAACCATGCCAACTGCGAAAGCTAAATCTGGACGAGTACACATGACTGCATACATTAACTTGCCAATGGCACTGCGATATGGAACTCTAGACATCTTATTCTTTTCTTCCTCAGTCTTAGGGCAATCATCAAGACTCAACTTTTCATTCTTAGCCATAGGAGTGTCAAGGGGTTTGCATTGAAGCATACCAAAGTGTTCAAGAACTTGTTTAAGGTAAGTCTCTTGAGACAAACCAAGGAGTCTTTCAGAACGTTTCCGATAGATTCGAACACCCAGTACGAATTCAGCTTCACCCATGTCCTTCATCTCGAAATTTGAGGACAACCACTTCTTAGTGGCTTTCAACAACTCCAGATTGTTTCCAGCTATTAAGATATCATCCACATAAAGTGAAAGGATAACAAAATCACTTTTAGATCGTTTGAGATAGACACAATGATCTTCTTCGATTACAAATCCATCATTAATGATTGAGTGGTGAAATCTTAAGTACCACTGTCTGGATGCTTGCTTGAGACCGTATATGGATCGTTTGAGTTTACAAACTTTGTTTTCACTTCCTTTTACAGTGAAACCCTCAGGTTGATCCATATAAATCTCTTCATTCAATTCTCCGTTGAGAAAAGATGTTTTTACATCCATTTGATGAAGTTCTAAGTCCAAACGAGCTACAATAGCTAGAATCAATCTTATTGAGGCAAACCTTACTACAAGAGAGAAAGTTTCCTCGTAGTCTATACCCTCTTGTTGAGTATAACCTTTAGCTACTAAGCGAGCCTTGTATCTTTCAATGGAACCATCCACTTTGCGTTTGACTCGTAGGATCCACTTATTTCCTACAGTCTTTCGCCCTGGAGGTAAATCAACTAATTCCCAAACATTATTGGTTTTCATTGATTCCATTTCATCATCCATTGCTTTCATCCAATTTTCACTAGTAGGTGAGTGATAGCCTCTTTATAGCTTCTTGGCTCATCAACATCATGTGCATCAGCCATGAATGATTCATTTTCGATGTCAAAACGACGTCGAGGAATATGTCTACGTTGACTTTTACGTAAGATAGGCTCTTGAGATTCTTCTTCTAATGGAAGTGTGCTACTCGATGATGGATCTCTCCCACTATCGTTAGTAAGGTGAGGAACTTCTTCCTCTATCTCTATTTGATGAGTAGGTACACCCGCTTCGGGTTCTTCCATTTCATAAAGTTTAATCTCCCTATCTATTTCACCCCTACTAGGGAAATTGTTTTCTAGAAATTCCACATTACGGGACTCAATTTCAGTCAAGCTTCCATCCGGTACTTCACCTATAAACACATATCCTTTGGAGTGTTCTGAGTACCTAATGAAGATACACTTTTTACCCCTAGGACCTAACTTCCCGTGCTTATCGGAAGTGTTATGTACATAGGCTGCCGATCCCCATGGACGCAGATTTTCCAAAACTGGTTTTCTGCCCTTCCATAATTCGTATGGGGTGGAACTTACTGATTTAGAGGGGACACGGTTAAGAATATATGTGGCAGCCAGTAAAGCATCTCCCCAAAAACTTATAGGTAGATTTGCTTGTGCCATCATAGATCTAGCCATGTCTAGCAATGTCCTATTCCTCCTCTCAGCAACACCGTTCTGCTGTGGAGTCCTTGGAATATTTAATTGCCTTTCAATACCTTTTTCATCACAAAGAGCCTTGAATTGCTCAGACAAATACTCACGTCCACGGTCTGTTCTTAAAGCCTTGATGCTTTTATCTAATTGATTCTCGACAAGGCAAGTATATCCTTTAAAACAATCTAATGCCTCAGACTTGTGAGAAAGTAAATAGATATGACCAAAACGTGTGTAGTCGTCTATGAATGTGATGAAGTATGAGGCTCCATGCCTCGCCCTCACGTTCATTGGCCCACAAATATCGGAATGGATTAGTTGCAATGGAAAAGTAGCCCTAACTGATTTTCCAAACGGTTTTCTTGTTGCTTTCCCTGCTAGGCAACTTTCACAAGTTGGCAATAAACTTTGTTAAGTGAGCCTAATAGACCCTCTTTTGCCACCTGTTCATTCTTTCTTGTCCGATATTCCCTAAGCGAGCATGCCAAACAGATGCATCTACGTTGATGCTACTAGAAGATGCCATTAAAGAGAAACAACTTTTATCATTAAACAACGTGTGTTCAACATCCAAAACAAGAAAACCATCAACTAGATGTCCAGAACCATAAACAACAGAACCATAACAAATGTCTACAGAAGTTCCATGGAAATTAACAGCATATCCTAACTTAAGAAGAACAGTAACAGACACAAGATTCCGTCGGATGTTCGGAGCGTAGAGAACATCATGTAGCAACAACTTTTGGCCTCCTCGTAGGTCTAATTGGCACGTACCAATTCCTTCTACGCCAATTCTTGAGTTGTTACCAACATAAATCCACTTTGTACCCTTTGGCACTCGACGGTATTCTTGGAATGCTCCTCGGTCTCTAGTTATGTGGTCCGTGGCTCCTGAGTCTACAGTCCATAAAGGATAAGAGTCAGTCAGCAAAGCACAACTAGAAACAAAGGTGAAATTAGAGGTATGGCATCTTTTTACCTTGGCTGGATTTTACATTCAAAAGCCAGGTGACCCAGTTTGCCACAATTGTTGCATTCCTTCTTAGGATCAGGACAGTCACGTGCAAAATGACATGTCTTGCCACAATTGTAACATCTCCTCTCAACTTTGTTCTTCCCTTTGCCATTGTTCGCATTACTTTTGCGATTTCCATACTTTGCCTTCTTCGGCGCCGATCCGCTCCCGTTCCCTTTCTTTTGGTCATCACCTCTTCCACGCTTAGACCCAGAAGCTTTACTTGCACTCGCTTCAGCAGCAACACCTTGAGATGAGGATTTTGAGGCTGAAAGATGCTCATCCTCCAACTCCAAGTGAGTCTGCACATCGTTAAAGGTATTAACATGTTCATTGTGGGTGAGGTTCATCACCATGTGATCCCAGTTACTAGGAAGAGAACGGAGAACAGCTTGAACCTGTTGTTCATCTGAAAGAAAGTGCCCGCAGACTTTAGCTCCCTTATCATGTTTGACATCGCCCTTAAGTGCTTCCTCAGGAATCATTAGGACGCTTGCTTACGTTGTCAAACTTATAGAGAAGCTTCTTCAGCTTCGTAGCCGAAGTTCCTCCAAACTTCTCTTTTAGGGCAACCACATATCTTTGGCAACTGAATATGTCTCATATTCACACATAAGGTCATCTTGCATACTGCTCAAAAGCGTGATTCGAGCCTTGCTGTTCCGCTTCTTCCAAGCTTCGAACGCAACAAGATTCCTCCTATGTTCACCAGCGGTCCTTTCATCAGTCATAACAGGCTCCTCCATGGAACTTGTCAGAGTGTCAAGAACTTCTTGTTCTTCAAGGACATATTGGATCTTGTGGTGCCACATATCGTAGTTGTCACCGTCCAATTTGTCACCATGATTTAGCTCAGCAATTATGTTCTTAACAGAGGTCATGATTAGCAACTACATAGAGACAATAACAAAGAGAACATTATTGACACATATATACGTTTTATACACTTTATTACAACAACAAATGATCATTAAATTAATAATCTAACTAAGGATGTGAAACGAAAGGTCACTAAGTTCACAATCAACTTCACATTACCAAAGTCATATCATCATCTAATTAATCATTTTCATTGTGTAATATCTTATTTTCTCAAGAGAATACTTCTTCATCTCTTAAAGACTCTTAGGTACATAATAGCAAATTGCATAGATTTTAGCATATAGATTACTTTATGATAAATGCTAATACTATTATGCAACACTTAACAAAAGATAAATGCTCCCACTCAACAAAAGCAAATTTCTGATTATCATTGTTAATACATCTCTCGTAATCATTAACAAAACATAATAATCAAACTTATTTTAAGGAACATTAAGAAAATATGGAAAATTAAACGTCTTCAGAAAATTCCAAAAAAAATTCAGAAAATCTTAAACTGAAAAACATGGCTACTGTATTTTTTTCAGAATTTTCTGACATCGGAAAGACCACCAAACAGTCCGTAAGCTTGACTGGTCAAACAGTTGACCAGAAAGTCAAAGTCAACGAAAATTTCCAAAAATTCCAGAATACAGAAAACTTGAAAACTTAATTTCTGTATTATTTTCATAATTTTTCGATATCACTAAGACCTTCAAAAATAATTAGCAAGATGTAATTATTGACTGCGGGACGGAACGAGTAAAAAAAACGAGTTTTAGTCTTCTTCTTCATCCATCAGAGTCCACGAAAGGAGTTCCCTTTTTTTTTCTCAGTATGTACAGTACTTCTTCAACGTACAACAAAAACATACGTATTCATCAACGAAAAAAAAAGGAAAAACCCTAGAATTTCAAAATTTCATAACTTTTTCATCTTTAATCCAAAAATCATGAAACAAAATCTGCGAAAAGCCCTTTTAATCCTCTTTCAAACCATATCAACAATTCATACCATTCTTAAAGCATGAAAAACGAAAATTAAACCCATTTAACATGATATGGAAAAAAACTTCAATCATGGCTTCAAAGAACAATTCGAGATCAA
>JAOWBW010000877.1:722680-770497 GCA_026119855.1 Campanula takesimana
TAATGCCGTACCGTCAACTCTCCACAATGTGTCAAGATCCGAAATGGTGATAAAATAGTTACCGGTAATGGCTGAAAACATTACTATCCACAGAAAAGGTGAGCCCGTCCACCAAGGTCTCAGCACGGTCCTACCAGACTCACTCTCTCCGGCGTCTCAATCAACGCCATTGACAAAGAAGGGGGAATGGATCAGGACCCCAGCAATCACAAAGTACTCCGCATGATGAGGGATATGACTACTTCCCTGGTTTAGGCTTAGGGAAATATCAGTAAGAATCCTACAACCCGTGCAAGTCCATTTGTCAAGACACATTCGATTTGGGGTACGAGCCTTCGAAGAAGACTTGAAGCAAGAACAAGATCAGAGCGAAAAGGCCGAGCTCGTAAAGAAGGCCGTCGGTATGAAGTCCCTAACCTAAGGCCTTACCGCAAGACGTTGAATGGATATTTTGTCCGCCAGGGGGAAGACATTCCATACATGATCTTTCCCGAGCCGTGGTTAACAATAAAGGTGTCAAAAAGCCTGGCCTCGAAATCTTCTCCGATTGTGAGATCCAGAAATCCGAAAGGGAACCAACTCCCATGTCGCCCCGTGAATGGTGGGGAAGGAAGGTGACTATAGAGTCCGAGACAGAAATCACCGTGGGGGAAGAACTGACAGATTTAGCTCCATGTTCGAAGAGCTTGCCGTAATGAATGAATGCAAGTCAACGCCATCCATGACACCGTCATCATGAACGAGACCATCAGTGAGATCCCGCCAAGCTCCGAGCCGATCATCAATTGGTATTCAACAAAAGGACCTGTGGTATCCGAGGAATTCTTAGTCCAAGAAATGGGTTGCATACCCCGCACATCAACAAAGGAAGAGCAGCTTACACTTACTTTCGAGTCCGAGAGTGTCTCTAATACCCTCACCCAAGAGGATTTAGAGCCATAGCCGAGCGTGTGTTTCCTTCTTTGCTAATGAAAAATTTGATATTTCTGAGTACCCTGAGATTGCAAACATCATAAATGATGAATTAACTAATAATGAACTTAACAAACAAGTTAATAACGATTCAAATTATGATGAAATAGACCACGAAAACACAACATACTTAAATGAACTTGCTCAACAAGTCCGTAGTCGTGGCGAGAATGGTCCAAAGGATGACGAAGAATTGCAGGTTGTTAATCTGGGTACCGAAGAAGAGCCAAAAGAAACCAAGATTGGAAGCTTCTTCAAGGGAGACGACAGAAACAGATTGACTGCATTACTACGGGAGTTCGTGGATGTGTTCGCATGGTCATACAAAGACATGCCGGGTTTAGACAGAAAGGTAGCGGAGCACAGGATTCCGATCAGAGAAGATGCCAGGCCAGTAAAGCAGAAGCTCGGAAGATCAAGCCAGAATGGTCTCTGCAGGTCAAAGAAGAGATTGAGAAGCTCCTCAGCGTGGGTTTCATCAGGTTATCGAGTATCCGACATGGTTAGCCAACTTTGTGACAGTCAGGAAGGCGAACGGCAAGGTCCGAGTTTGTGTAGACTTCGGGATTTAAACAAGCTTCCCCAAAAGATGATTTTCCACTCATAATATCGACATGCTAGTCGACTCC
Organism: Campanula takesimana; assembly: GCA_026119855.1. Classification (NCBI taxonomy): domain Eukaryota; kingdom Viridiplantae; phylum Streptophyta; class Magnoliopsida; order Asterales; family Campanulaceae; genus Campanula; species Campanula takesimana. The sequence goes on from JAOWBW010000877.1 coordinate 724,282, forward strand.
ACTGCTGCCTACGAGGTTCGCTCATTTGTGGATGGGTTCGCTGGTACAATCAGATTCTCATGGCCGAGGAAGATCAACATAAGACAGCCTTCACAACACCGTAGGGGACCTTCTGCTACACAGTCATGCCGTTTGGGTTAAGAAACGCTGGGCTTCCTACCAAAGAGCGTGACGGACTTGTTCCACGATATGATTCACAAAGAAATCGAGGTCTATGTGGACGACATGATCATTCACTCCAAAGGGACGATGGTCAACATTTGATCGATCTCCGCAAGTTCTTCGAAAGGCTTCGTCAACACAAGATGAGGCTCAACCTGCAAGTGCACATTCGGGGTTATCCGAGGCAAAGTTCTTGGTTATATGGTCACTGAAAGGGGAATCGAAGTAGACCCCTCCAAAATCAAGGCAATCATTGACATGCCTCCTCCGAAGACGCAGAAAGAGATTAAAGGTTTCATGGTAGACTACAATACATCAGTCGGTTTGTGCACCAACTCACTTCCATGTGCGAGCCAATCTTCAAGTTACTCAAGAAGAATGTGGCTCTAGAATGGACCGACGCATGCCAAGAAGCCTTCGAGCAAGTGAAACATTATTTAACGTGCCCTCCTGTTCTAGTTCCGCCACACAAGGAGAAACCTCTGTTGCTTTATCTCACTGTCAATGATGAAGCCCTAGGGATATGTTAGCACAAGAGCAACGAGAGTCCACAAAGGAGAACGCCATTTATTTTGTCAGTCGCCGATTCCAAGGAGGCGAAAAGAACTACTCTGTCCTAGAGAAGTCATGTGCAGCATTGGTTTGGGTCACTCAAAAGCTCAAACACTATATGGAAGCTTTTCCGATCAAGCTAGTAGCAAAGGTGGACCCGCTCCGCTACATCTTCGAGAAGCCTTTCATGTCAACAAGAATAGCCAAATGGTACTTCATGCTCGCCGGCTACGATATCACTTACGTCACACTAAAATCCATCAGGGGAAAGTGTTTAGTGACCAGCTTGCCGAATTCCCGTGTGACGAAGTGAAGGGGGAAGATGTACAGTTCCCCGACGAGCATTTAATTTGTACCACAACCGAGGAAGACAAGTGGCAACTTTTTTTCGATGGCGCCGCCAATAAACACGGTTTTGGTATAGGGGTATTGCTTGTCGATCCGAAAGACATCTACACTCCCATTGCCATACGCCTGGAATTCGAAGCTTACCAACAACATTGCCGAGTACGAAGCATGCATAGCAGGGCTCGAAGCAGCTCTCGAAAGAAACATCACGGAACTAGAAGTGTTCGGCGACTCTTTGTTTCTTATCAATCAGCAATCGGGTAAATGGCGAACCCAAGACCACTCTCCAACAGTATGGTCAGCACCTTGAAGAACTGGTGAACAATTCCAAGAGATCACTTTCAACTACCTGCCAAGGGATAAGAATCGCTTCGCCGATGCACTAGCCACTATAGCTTCATTAGTTGAAATGCCCAAAGGAAAAATGGTAAAGCCTTTCAAAATTGCTCGAAGGAACAGTCCGGCATATTGCATGAGTATCGAGATCAACGAGGTTCAAACAAACTCTCCGTGGTATTCAGATATCATGAACTTCCTCAAAGACGGCACTTATCCCGAGAACATCAATAAGAAGTCTCAAGCAGCTCTGCAAAGGTTAGCCTCTCGGTATGTACTGATTGGAGACCGAGTATATAAAAGGCACCACGACGGGATCAATCTCTTATGCGCCAATGAGACCGAAGCTCAAGAGATAATGTGTGAAGTGCACGAAGGAGAATGTGGACCCCACATGAATGGGTTTATGCTAGTCAAGAAGATACTTCGCATTGTTACTATTGGAGCACTATGGAACGAGACTGTATCGAGAAGTCAAAAGGTGTGCCAAGTGCCAGTTCCACGCTAATCTACAACATGCTCCACCCTCACAACTTTACAACATGGTCACACCTTGGCCTTTCTCTTGTTGGGGATAGACATCATCGGTAAAGTTCATCCTGCGGGAGCAATGGGCAGTCATTCGTCCTAGTAGCAGTCGACTACTTCACAAAGTGGGTCGAAGCACAAGCTATCGAACCCTCAACGCCAAGAAAGTGGCCGAATTTGTAAAGATTAATATCATGTGCCGATACGGCGTGCCTCATGAAATCATTTCCGACAACGGCTCTCACTTCGGAAGGAAATGGATGCACTTTTGGTAGAATACAAGATCACCAAGCACAAGTCATCCCCTTACCGGCCCCAAGCAAATGGCGCAGTCGAAGCAGCAAATAAGACCATCGAGACCATCGTCAAGAAGATGGCCTCGACAGGAAGGGATTGCCCCGAGAAGCTACCATTAGCATTGTGGGGCTACCGCACATCGATACGATCCGCAACAGGAGAAACTCCTTATGCATTGGTCTATGGTTCTGAAGCCGTACTCCTATCGAACTTGAAGTCCTCTCTACGGGTCCTCCTCGAGAATCAAGTCAACGAGGTCAACTGGATGCAGAGTCGATACGAACAGCTAGCCTTACTCGACGAGAAAAGGTTAAGGGCACTCGAACGCACGAGAGCATATCAGCAAAGGATGGCAAGAGCTTTCAACAAAAAGTGAAGCCTCGAAACATCAATGTGGGAGATTTGGTCTTAAGACAACATCCTCCTAATGCCATGAATCCCCTGGGGAAATGGGGACCCCGATGGATCGGTCCGTACGTGGTCAAAAAGATACTAAGCGGTGGTGCAGTCCGGCTCGTGGATTTAGATGGTGACCAGCTGCCAAGGAGGTCAACCTCGACAAGCCCAAGAGGTTCTACGCTTAATAAACAAAGACCATAAAAAAATAAAAAAAATCGCTCACTAGGTTGAAAACCCGCAAGGGCGGCCTAGGCAAAAATTAGAGCACGTGCAAAAAAAAGAAGCCCGCTAGATTGAAAACCCGCAAGGGCGGTCTAGGCAAAAAACAGGGTGCACAAAAAAAAAAAAAAAAAAAAAAAATGGTCTTTGTTTGTTTGAATTACGAAGACCTGAGCCTCCCAACTGGAGGAACGTAGGCAACCTTCGGGTGCGGTCTAAAATATATCAAAAATACCCAATTCACTTCAAATAACAAAATGCAATTTTTATTCATTCAATGAATTATTCAAACCATTACAACGGATTTATTGAGCAACAAAAGACATCAAAATATTAAATCCTAAAACAAAGTGGTCTAAATTGCAATCTCTTAGGGTACTAAGAAAAATCCAATTTTCTCTTAGCTTTCAAAGGACCGCCCGATCGTCTTTCAATCCTTTTCTTCTTGGGTAACGAAGGAGCACTAATATGCACCGAAACCTTCTGTGCTGCAGCACGTCTCCTAGAATAAAAGTCATCCAAAGGAGTACCGAAAGGGTCAGCGAGAATGTTACTCGAATCAACAGCAGCCTCTCTATATCTCAAAGTGCTGCTAGGCTCAAACCCTGTCCCAACAACTCGCACGAAGCACATCAACCCAAGTGATGCCACGGTAAGGGTGCCAAATAAATAATCCAAGTAGCTCTCGGAAGAAGACGCTCCCCCGATGCAGAGGAGCGAAAGCCCAACGATTGCGGTCATCTCCCCAAGCCGATTGAAGCTCACTCGAGAAGTCAGGACCCATGTAAGCAACTGGACGAAGCATTCCATCCTCGGAAAAGGAATTGTCTGTTGGCGACCAAACTGCCGCAGAACCCGCTCTGGCTGGTAAAAGGAAGAATCTCTCAAACCGGGCACAACCACGTGCTGAAAACCAAGAGTCCATTCCACAAAAGGATGAAGACCCCAAGAAGGAGGACACCACTCAATATCGACGGTCACCCGAGAGGCAAAGAATAATCCTCTTCAGATTCTGAACAGTGTTTCTCTCGGAGCCATATGGTCAAGAGCAAAGGGCTTCCCCGACACATCTTGCCCGTCCTGTGTAACTCATCAAGACCATGCAACGTCTCCCCTACAATAAGAGGAATTACACTAAATCGCTGGTCCTTAGCTTGCAAAATAATCTCAGCCAACTGCGCGTCCGCAGTCCCGAAAGGTGTAACAAACAATACTTCGCTGAAGAGACAAACAGCCATGGCATTTCTTTTGAAAGATTGAACCACCGGGTCCTCCGAGTGCAAACTGAAGAACATCGGCAACTCAGTTATGTCAATCACGGTACCGTGCAACATCTTCCTCACATCCTCAACAGGGAGATTCAGTAACTCAACCCAAGAGTCGACGGCACCACGGTGATATTTGGGGACGGCAATCCGACCGGCCAAAGGCACGCCAAGGATGGCCCCGAAATCGTCAACAGTCGGCACCATTTCATTAGCTGAAAGGTTGAAAGTATGGCTGTCGCAATCCCACAAAGCCGCGGCAGCTCTCAACAAATCCCAATCCGGTTTCAACGTCCGCAAAGTGAAAAGAATTCGGAACCCGAAGTCTTTAATGAAGGCCTTCTTGGGATGGGTCTTGAAAGAATACACAAAAGTGCCCAAGTCCTTTTCATACGCACTAACGACCTTGGCGTCAAGGGCAAAAGAATTGGAAGCCATGGAAAATGTTGATCACAAGCGAAGTTAATCAATAATATGATGTTCAAAATGGCAGAAAGGAGCTGTGAGAATCAAGTGGTCGAACAGAAGATGATATTATAGCTGTTGGAGGCTCTTTTGGTCAGCAAACGTCAAGCCCGGAATTCCGCCTCCCAGACGCGCGCGCCACCCGCCATCAGTATTAATGGTAAACTATGAATCTAACTGAAACCCTATTCCTCAAGAGATTTTCACTTTAAAGATATGGGTTGTAAAGAAAAATCCAAGAAGTCCACGCTTATATACCTTGGAATATCATTTGGAAACTTCCCTTGTATGTATTGTCATCATCTCTTTGTTTGGGCATGTAGTTAGGGTGTTCCCTCCCCATTGCGTCAGTCTTAGCAAAAAATAAAAAATAAAAAAAATAACAACCCCGTTTGGGGTGAATAAATCAACTGCATTTACATCTTGAAGATACAACCTGACTCTACTTGTTTCTACACCTTGAACAACTACGTCTTGAAGGTAAAAAATTATGATCCTATTTTTCAGGGACCAATAACAAAAGTTGAAGGACTCGTGGACCAAGTCAAACACACGTGGATTATTTTATCAACAAACGTTCAACGGCTTTCAAAGGAACAAAGTCATCACGTCTTCAACAAACTCCCCGAGAACTTAGGGATAGCGTAGCTTAGTTTGTTAGTTACTTTTTCAAGTGTTTAAAGAGAGCCAAACATTGTAGCTCTGTACTACTCTCTTTACTTACATTCACTGTATTTCCATCAAACATTAATAAGATTCCATCGTTGAGGTTTTATGCCTGCGAGCAAGTTGCTCAAGGGTTTTCCTCGTTAAATAACTTGTTCATACATCTTGAATTTCAAGTTCTTTATTCCATATTATGCCCAATTCCATCCTCCTAAGTTGAATTGCAGAAATTTGACCTAAACAAAACCCTAATATGCAATTTTAGCAATGATAAAGAAGATACATGTTGGCACATTATAAATGAATGTGATGCTTTAAAGCCTTATGGAAGCTTCGCTCACATCCTTCCCTTGTCATTACCCAATCTTTTCATGCACCTTCTTAAGCTAAATAAGTAGTTTCACTATAAAAATAAATAATACTCCCTCCGTCTCAAAATAGATGTCGTTTTGGGAGTTAAATTTTGTCTCAAAATACTTGTCGTTTCACTATTTTCAAAGCTTTTTTATTGCTCTATACCAATTATACCCTTCATAATGATAGTGAACTATCTCTTACCTAACCATTTAATTACCTAGGTAGTTGAATTACTTTAGGGGTATTTGGGACTTATTTACATGCATTAATGGCATTTGTTAATATGTGTGAAACACTCCAAAACGACATCTATTTTGAGACGGAGGGAGTAAATCTTAGCTAAATCCACATTTAATTTCTTGTAACGCGGAAATTTTGATATTGCAAGTTTGAACAGAGATATCTCTGGTTTAATGACTTTCGAGCAACTAAGAAAGATTTTAGTTGTGCTTGCTTGAAAAATGATTTTTCTTACAAAGCTGCTTAAAGCTTTATGATGATTTGGTGTTACGAACACAATGTTGTTTCAGATATTTTTTACTTTTGAATTTGAGATATTTAATTTTAAATAATTGAAGAGAAAAAATAAAATAGGGAGATGAGGGAGTGCATGAAAGAACATGTTAGAGGGACAAGAAAGAGCGTCTTTCTAGTGGAAAGGGCATGTGTGAATAAGTATCTAAGGACCCTTTGAGCATTTCCAAAATATTGTGTCTTAAATGTGGTTTTGTATTAGGTAGGTAAGAGAACAAAAAGATGCTTTTGTATTAGGATGAGGGAGAGAATGGAAATAGACTATGGCTTTAGATCTTGTAGTATGCATGACTTTTTCAAACATAAATTTAGTATGAAAGTTTGGAAATGAGTTTAGTATGAATATTACAATTATAATTATTATCTCTCCTATTGAGATATATTATATTTATATTTATCATTCTCATCTATTTATTATCAATTATGCTTCATGTGTTTCGCCATATTGTTCATCAATTTACATTAATGAGTTCAATAAGATATTGGGGATAGCTAAATTTATATAGTAATAGGTTTAAAGTGAATCAAAAGTGTAGGCATTAATTTAAAGCAATATCGCGTGATATCGGTGTGTGCAAGGCCGTCTATTCAGTTGGTTGACAAAAAAAAATAAAAACAAAAAAACAATGAATTATTTAACATAATTGAGCTTAATACTCCCTCCGTCCTAAATTTTAAAACCTAGATTGTAGAAATGAGAAGAACTTTGAGGGACAATGAAACATGGTAAATGAAAATCATTTTGGGGCGGAGGGAGTATATGCGCTTTGATGAGCTAAATAATGACAGTGGTTGAGTTTATACTCATTACATCTAATAGAATAAAATTTCAAAATCTGGTGGGTAAAGATCAACTCTCCCTTGAAAATTGAACTCTACATCCACTTGAAGCTAGTTTCTCAACCAGTTTCTGCTCTTCTTTATATGGCAATCTGTAACGCCCCGAATCCCGGACCCAAACCCAAACTTTACGGGTCCAAAGTCCGGCCACGTCACCATTCACAATTCTAAAACCACAAAACACTCTTAAATAACAATTTTGCTATTATTATTTTTCTTCATAAACATCTGTACATAACATTCTTAAACTCACTTACTATAACCCGAAAGATACAATAGCAGAGCCTGAAAATCAAATCTAAAATACTCCGCGAACTTTTGCTAATGCCTATCCAACTGTCTCAAATATTTTCTATTATTACCTGGAAGAAAAAGGGAATGAAAGGGTGAGCGAACAAAAGCTCAATAAATTCATATACAACCCCTCCGGTTACTAAGGAGGAGTTGACATGAAGGAATATCAACGAGTACGAAATCAAAAAGGAAATTCAAACGCTTTAACAAAATTCAAAGGTTTTACAAATTTAACAGAACAGACTCGAGTAATTTAATTACATACAACCGTCCCATACCGTTTGTAGATAACTAAATTACTCATAGATATTATGGAATTCCAAACGATGACATATTGATGCAAAAAGACTCGAATGATTTAACTATCTATAACCGTCCCATACCAGCTATAAATAATTAACCCACTCACAAATTTCAGAATTTCAAAGGACTGATAACTGAACAAAACTAACTCGAGAGATCTAATTATTTACGACCGTCCCATACCAGCCGTAAATAACGAAACCCCTCACAGATATCATGATCACATAAATGGTCTAATGACCTTTTCAAACCTAAATTCCCCGAAGGGACAAATACTCCGAAGAGAACACAAAATTACCCCGTAGGATCTAAACAGTGAATCCAGATCACCCCACCACTCCTCTTGAGCAGTGAACAAAGTTGTCTTTTCAGGCCAAAATCAAATAAACCCCGTCGAGACGGGTTGTCTAACTTAAGTGATCATTGATAGGATCTCAAAAACATATTTCCTCATCAAATACTCATTCTTTCAAAATACAAAATTTAATGGTCCCAACAAATTTACGAACTGACGAAACAAAAGTCACGAAAATAGCAAACGAAACAACAAAGGATTATCAATGACGGTAACCGAGGGAGTCAAAGCAAAATACTGACACGAGGTCAGTCCAAACGTATCAAAGAACGGACATCGCCAAGAATTAAGCGGAAGCCTAAATAACTGAAAAGTACAACAACAAAGCAATTAACCTAATAGAGGTATAATCCCTTACCTCGGTACTCTTTTGTTTGTGCTAATACATCAGTACGCAGAAGAATAATTTATTGTTGCCTCCCAAAATCTAACAACAATAAAGAACTAAAACTAATTATGGATGTACCATCACCTATACAAATCACTCAAAAGAACTACTAATTTACACTAAACCCAAATTGAACGAACAGTTGATTACCCCAGTACTGGCCACTCACAAGCAGTCCCAACAACATTTTATTAGACTGATCTCCATTCCCTGATTTGAATATCCATCTTATTCCATGATGACTCATAAATTTCTCCTACATTCACAGGAAACATAATCATCCTTTTATCCCTTTTGACATTACTAACACCATGTAATGCAGTCACTCTCACACACACTCTAATTAAGCACATACACACACGCCTAATACTATCACCACACGATTCTTTTAAAATAGTCTACATACATATTACTATATTTCTAAATGCATGATATAAAAACTATACTTGTTATAATATCATCACCATACGATTTTTATCATATGTGCATGCTATAAGAACCATCAAAACGTACCATGTCTATTGAGAACGGCCGCCACCGCCGCTGCTCCTCTACCCAGCCTTGACGGTTCTGTCCCTCTGCCCGTTCCCTCTATTCCTTTGCCGCCCTCTCTTTTATTAACTTCTTTTTATTAGACTCCGAGAATTAACAGCTCTAGGGTTAGGGTTAAAATTTTGTTTACGTAATTACCCTCTAAAATAAGTGAAGCCCAAAACTACTTTTAACTCTTCAACTTTTACTGGCCCAATAATAAATCAGATTGGCTAATAATATATATCAACCCAAGTGTAATCCAAAATAAATATCACTAGTAACCCATCAACATTATTATTGTAGTAGTCGAACTTAAATAGATTAATTTGTCACTAAAAAAAAAAAAAAATCCTAATTGCCCATGAAAATCTATCTAAGGCCCAAAATTAATATTAATAAATTTTTGGATTATTGCACAATCTATGCTTTATGTATACAACTTTTAATCTTGGGCAAACGAAAATCCGGGTCAGGGTCAGCCTTCTGGATGTATCTAGCAAAGGGAGAGAGGTAAGAATCTTTGTCATCATCATTCTTTCCTTTCTCCAACCTCCCTAACCGTTTAGCGAACTCCTGCATCCATCCCGCCTCGTCTGTTCTGCCCTGGCCTTTGTCCCGTTGCCGACTTCCTTGCACTCTGTCTCCTTCTTCTTGGTTTGAAGCCGTGTCTTCCTCGTCCTCATACTTGTAAAAATACGAATCATCCATTGTATTACCTGATTGGCAATAGATCTTTTTCCTTCTCCCATTTTCCATGACTATTTGCGGCCTACGCTTGGGCATCCCATCAGATTTGGCCTTTATCCCAGCTTGCCCTGGAATTAGTTCCCTCTCCTTATTCTTTCCCTTATCTCTTTGACCTCCCTGATTTATTTCCAACCTGTTTCCCCCATTGTCATTATCTGCTTGACACATTGGTTTTGGTTTTTCAACCGTTCAACCTCTGCGATAGCTGTAGCCTCCTCCTCAGGCTGAATTTGCAGGTCACCTCCACTATCCCGATTTCCCAAAAGATCCGCCTGCTCTCTCCCTTCTCTCCACCCTTAGTCGAGTGGCCTCTCCTGCTTCATTACCACTGCGCTGATTATTACCTCCTCCGGCGGGACTAGAACCACCTACACCGCCTTGCCGGTTTGCCAAAAAACCAGCAACTATGTTTTATTTCGGAGTAATTTGTGTCATTCTTGCTGGTAACAAGTTGCAATGAATGAACGAAGAGACAAATGAAAAAACCACCTCCGAATAACAAAATTGAAATAAGAGTTAGACCAGAAAACCGGAAGAAAAGACCTAAATGAACAAGAAAACTAGAAAGAAATTAACCAAAGAGAATTTCAAGTCCCGGCAACAGAACTAACTGATGCTGCAGGGAAAAATGGGTCCGATATTATTATTATTTTCTAAGAAAATAATAATAATATTTTCATTCTTAATTTCTATAAAACTCAGCTCTATTCCTGCTTAACTTTCGACAAAATTCCATTGCATTAGACCTCTGTTCAGAGAATTCCAGTAGGGCAGTGAGCCCTCGTATCTCCTTCTCCCATGATCTCTCCCAATCAGACATCGTCTCCATCGAACAACTCCGTTCAATCTCTACTTCCACCCTCGATTTCAATTTCGGCACTATTTATACCTCCGATCAACTACCTTCCATGGCCGACGAGCTTTTCTCCAACAGCAAAATCCTCCCTACCCAAATCAAGAATATTCCCAACCCCAACAAATCAAGCCATCCCTGTCTCTCCCTCTACCGCCACACTCACATCAAGCAAATTCCGGCAAGCCCAGTGTACCATTTCCTGAAACAGAGGATAGCAGAATTCCAAATCGTTTTGGGGGTTTAAGCGTAGCAGTAGTTGCAACGGCGGGTGTGAAGTGCTTATGCGCCGGAGCAGGAGAAGAAGAGCACCAGTGGACTGGAGAGAGTTCCGAAGAAGTGAGTGGCCGGAATATTGTGTGAGCCGCCGTCGCCGGGAAAAAAAGAGGTAGCCGGAGAGAGAGAGAGAGAGAGAGAGAGAACGTCGTGTGCGTTTTAGAGAGAGAGAGAGAAGGATGAGATAAAAATGAGGGGAGGGGATGTGAGGTTAGGGTTTTGTTTTGAGGGGTGGGGGCATTTTTGTCATTTAGGAAGGAAGTGAGGGTGTCTGTGGAATTACAATCTCATAAGAACTCCTTATTTGGAATTTAGAAAGAGGCTCTCCTTAAAATGGAATAACATATAAGTGTGGAGGGCTCTAGAGGAAAAACTCCGTTTTTGCAAGTATAAAGAGACCGATGAAAAAAATTCGAAAAAAAAAACATTTAGGGACAAAGTTATGATCAAAATGGACACTCATTTTGGGACAAAAATTTCCTAAATTTGGACACTCATTTAGGGACATAGGGAGTATCTTATATAGCTATTCTTTATCATAAATAGTTTTAAATTTGAAAATAAAATTCTTTCTGAACATAAATAGAAAAATATTTTTGTACTTTCACTAAAGAAAATCTATATATATGTGTTACAATTATGTATAAACACTGTTACATACTATAAGTAACACGTTCGTTACATTTTAGTTATAACAAGTATTACTTTTAGCAAATGAAGAAAACATAAAAAAAAACACTGTTACTTTTTTGTATACTTGTATTATTTGTATGCATACAAACTGTTACATATAAGTAACACGTTTGCTACAGTTATAGTTACTATTACTTTTGGCAAACCGAAAAAATACCAAAAAAGAAATAATATAAAAAATTAAAAATTTGCCCGTGGGTCATGGGTCAAATATGACCCATCTCTACTATAAGACGGGTCATGGTGTTTCGTACAAGGAGAAATCTTTTCAATTCCTTAATCTTCAAGGAAACCATATAATTATAAGATAAGATTTCCTATAATACAGTAGTAGTATATTACAGTGGAAGACAGATTCTAAATTAGAAAAGGGTTGTATTATTAATATATAAAGACTAAAACTAGCGTGCGAACATGCACAACCCGTCTCATAGATGAGACGGGTCATTTTTTGACCTATGATTCGGCCCATTGAACCAGCTCCATGACCCAGGGGGCGACCCTGCCACGTGGCAGCCTCTCATAGGCCAATTTATTTTATTTTATTTTTTTTGGTTTTTTTTTTCGTTTTGTCAAAAGTAATAGTTACTATAACTTAATGTAATGACTGTATACATATAAAGTAACAGTTTGTATACATAAAAGTAATACATATATATATAAAAAAGTAACAGTGTTTTTTCCTATGTTTTTTTCGTTTGCCAAATGTAATACTTATTACAACTAAAATGTAACAAACGTGTTACTTATATGTAATAATGTTTATACATAATTGTAACACATATGTATAGAAAAATGTAATAATTCAACCATTTACATTTTTAGAGCTAAAAAACACTTGATTAGTGTTACATGTAAAAGTATTACATTATCTATAGAAATATGTTATAATTTCTTTTATTAAAGTGTTAAATTTACTTGTACAAACAATTACATTCATATATATGAGTTGTTACTTTTCAAATGTTACTTTCTTTCAAAAAATTAAATCAAAATACACAATATTTTACATTTTTGCAAAAGCACTATTACATTTTAGTATAAATGATAATTACATTTAGATATTGTTTGGGTTACATGTAATTATAGTTAGTATTACATTTGAAAAAAATGGGTAAAACGAGCTTTTGTTTTTGTAAAACAGGTGTTACATTTACTTATGAACAATGTTACTTTATATGTATACAGTCGTTACATTAAGTTATGGTAACTATTACTTTTGGTAAACGACGGAAAAGCCAAAAAAATAATACTCCCTCCGTCCCACCCGAATTAGGATTTTTGGGTTGGACACTGAGATTAAGGAAAACGTGTTAGTGGAGTAGGTGTTGTGAGTATGAAAAGTGAAGTATGAAAGAGAAAGTGGGGTAGAGAATAATGAGTGGAAAGTTGTTGTGGGTGTGAATATGGATCCCATTAAATAAAACACTTCCATTTTTGGGTTGTCCTAATTCGAATGGGACACCCAAAATGGAAATTTGTCCTAATTCGAGTGGGACGGAGGGAGTATAAAAACTCAAAAAAAACAAAAAACATTTTTTTGGGGGGCCTACGAGTGGCTGCCACGTGGCAGGATCGCCTCATGGGTCATGGGTCGACCCGTCTCATAGATGAGACGGATCCCTTTGTTCTCATTGGAGACCACCTCATATATAAATGACCTGATTGAAGCTTCAAGTCGCAAGACTCTGTTTTTTCTTTGCGGAACAAAAGAGAGAGAAATTAATCCTAGGGATTAGGGTTAGATAGAAGCTAATAATCCATAGGGATTAAAGAGATGAAGAGAAAGTTGGATGGTTCGTTTACCACCAACGGTGGAAGCAACATGATCAACAGGTGGAGCGGACGACCCTACAGTCAGCAGTATCTGGAGATACTGGAGAAGAGGAAGGGGTTGCCCGTTTGGGAAGAAAAAGGCAACTTTTTGAGATTGTTGAGAGACAATCAAACCCTAATCTTGGTTGGTGAAACGGGTAGCGGTAAAACCACACAGATTCCCCAGTTCGTTCTTGAAGCAGTACATGACGATATGAATGATAAGAAAAAGAAGAACATGGTTTGTTGCACGCAGCCGCGTAGGGTGGCTGCTATGTCAGTTTCTCACCGTGTTGCAGAAGAGATGGATGTTACTATTGGAGAAGAAGTTGGTTACACGATACGTTTTGAAGATTGCAGCAGTTCAAGAACAGTTCTGAAATATATGACAGATGGTATGCTATTAAGAGAAGCCATGAAAGACCCGCTTTTAGAAACCTATAAGGTTATAATTATTGATGAAGCTCATGAGAGAACAATGGCAACCGATATCTTGCTTGGCCTCCTAAAACAAGTGCTCGAAAATAGACGTGATTTGAAGCTAGTTGTTATGAGTGCCACTCTTGAAGCCGAAAAGTTTCAGACTTATTTCTCTGGTGCACCTCTTATGAAAGTTCCTGGAAGACTTCACTCGGTTGAAATCTTTTACTTGGAGAAGCCTGTGAATGACTACCTTGAAGCAGCAATTCAGACTGTTGTGTGGATTCACTTAAATGAAGCTCCTGGGGACATACTTGTTTTTCTTACTGGAGAGGCGGAGATTGAAGATGCATGTCGCAAGATATCAAAACAAGTTTATGCTGCGATTACAGATGGAGCGGGGCCCGTCCAAGTGTTGCCTCTATATTCTACACTTGCTCCAGCCATGCAGCAGAAGGTATTTGAACCTGCTCCAGGAAGTAGGAAAATTATTGTGTCGACAAACATTGCCGAAACCTCATTGACTATAGATGGGATTGTTTATGTGGTAGATCCTGGATTCGTCAAGCAAAAATTTTTTAATCCAGCGGATCGGTTCGAATCTTTGTCAGTTTCACCGATATCAAAGGCAAGTGCTCTCCAGAGATCGGGACGTGCTGGAAGAACTCAGCCAGGGAAGTGCTTTAGACTTTACCCTGAGAAGAGTTTTAATGATCTTGATCCGCAGACTTATCCGGAGATTATTCGATCAAACCTTGCAAACACAGCTCTCACTTTAAAAAAACTTGGAATACATAATCTTGTGTATTTTGATTACATGGACCCACCGGCTCCTGATACAGTGGGTCGAGCCTTGGATGATTTGATTAACCTGGGAGCAATAGATGGCGAAGGAAACTTGACGAAGCTGGGGGAGATTATTAGTGAATTTCCGTTAGATCCACAAATGGGGAAGATGCTTGTGGTCAGTCCCGAGTTCAACTGTTCAAATGAAATACTTTCTATATCAGCTATGCTTTCAGTACCTAATTGTTTTGTCCGGCCTAGGGAGGAGTCGAAAGCTGCAGATGCAGCTAAGGCAAAGTTTGGGCACGTTGATGGAGATCATCTTACGCTACTCAATGTGTACCATGCGTACAAGCAGCAAAATGATCAGGATCGTCAATCATGGTGCTACGAGAATTTCATAAGTTATAGGGCACTCAAATCAGCTGACAGTGTGAGGCAGCAGCTGGCTCGCACCATGGACAAGTTCAACCTCAAGCTATCTAGTCCAGATTTTAACAGCCGGGAGTATTACGTTAACATCAGGAAGGCTATATTAGATGGATACTTTATGCAGGTGGCTCACCTGGAGCGTGCTACTGGACATTATTTGACTGTCAAAGACAATCAGGTGGTTCACTTGCACCCATCAAATTGCCTAATGGATCACAAGCCTGAATGGGTAATTTATAACGAGTATGTCCGAACCAGCAGGGAATTTATTCGAACCGTAACAGAAATACGCGGTGAATGGTTGGTTGATCTAGCTTCTAAGTACTATAATCCGGGTAACTTTCCTCAGTGTAGCGCAAAGCTCGTTCTTGAGAGCTTCTACAAGAAAAGGGAATTAGAAGAGCAGGAGGAGCTGAGGAAAAGAAGAAAGAAAAATATGTCTAGGTAATTAAGAAATCTAGCTTTTCATGTTTATGATCGAGTTAGAATCATTTGTCATGTTTCTTGCTTTCCCTCCAAAAGTCTTGTAGTGGTTGCTGGCATGTAAGAAGAGAACTACTTTGTTTTTGTTTGGAAAAATAACTATAGAATAGCATGAGTTACACATTATCATAACTTGATCAAGTTACATTCTATATAAAAGAATGCCGAACGAGTAAATTACAGAACCATGCACTGAGTAAATTACAGAACTATGCAATGTACCGTAGCTTCAATTTCACAAAGTTGTACTCCCTCCGTCCCAGCACAAGGTTCTGAGTTTGACTTTACGTGGAGATTAAGAAAAAGTAAATGTTGTGAGTATGAAAAAGTAAGTAAGAGAAAGTAGGAGAGATAAAGTGGGTAGTGAGTTTTTGTTGTGAGAATGACAAGTGGGTCCCATGGTTCATTTTAGGTAATAAAGCAACTAAGAACCTTGTGTTGGGACGGACTAAAAAGGAAAGTAAGAACCTTGTGGTGGGACGGAGGGAGTACTATCTAGTGACAACATAAGCCGATGTACTTCTGAATTTTTTACAAATAATGAAACCGAGATGGATGGCGTTAATTTTCATTAACGAAATGATGACCACACCCCTCCCACAACTTTAAACTAACGCTCATTAACAATTCTAGTTAACAAACAAACCTCCTTATCCAACACTACTTCCCCCTCTCTTTCCTCCCCATGACCAGCCGCTCCCACCCCCCATTTTCCCCACTGCACCGCCGCCACAAAGCGCCCTGCCTTCTATATACGTTCCATTTTCTTCCTCACCAATAAGTAATCTTCTCTTACTCTAGTGTTCACCAAGGAAATGGGAAATGATCTAGATAGCCATAGCCAGCCTAGTTCCTTATTAAAGCTTTTGCACAGAAAATAATAACCCAAATTTGAAATTGAAATCCCTAAATTTGAAATCTCTCTGTTTTGGTTGATACGAGCATGTTTTTAAGAAAAACACAACAGAACATGAGTATTATCAACGACATTAGTAATATGTATCCCTCCTTCAATATACTCCATCTGTACATCTCATTTTGATTTTTTATGGTCAATAAAAATGAACTTTGACCAATCATTGGTGATAATCTAATCATTTTAATGAAATTCTAAAATTTGTAATTGATAAATTATTAAGTGATTTATCAATAACAATTTTTAGGATTTCATTGTCATCATTAAATTGATACTAATGTTTGGTCAAAGTTTATTTTTGTTGACTATAAAAAGTCAAAATGAGACTATCTTTCTCTGGGGACAGAGGGAGTATAATATCATCATCAGAACACAAACAACTACAAATATGAAACGAAGCGATACATCCATGAGAATTTTTTTGGGGAAACTAGTTTCTCCATAAGTTATAAAAAGTTATGTTTTTATAGTAGTTAAAGTTTAGGGTTTAGGGTTTAAGGTTTAGAGTTTAGGCCTTTTAGGGTTTAAGAAGGGTTATAAAACAAGACTTTTTATAACTTAGGGAGGAACTAGTTTCCCCCAAAACCAACTCTACATCCATATATCAAAGGCGAAACTGTAAAACCTTTTATATGTGCATAAAAAATACATATCAGATTTATTTAATCACTTTTGAATTCATTTGGATCCACAGTTACGAGTTATATAATCTTAGTTCATTCTCAAGAAAATCAAATCCATATTTAATTTTAGTTAATCACCTATGTCTTAAAAAAAAGTCGAAAATTATTTTGATCAAAAGAAAATTTGAACATTTATTTTAAGGCAGATGGAGTATTACATTTATCTTTATCATCTACCTGCGCTAAGCTCTCTTGTGTATATGTCCCAATGTTCATAGAAATAAATCGCTTTTCACATTTTTTATTAACAGTTGCATATTGTAAATATTTTTCAATGTTTTCTCTACTAAAACGCGTATTTTTGGTCAAATTATTCAACAAGACAACTGCTACATTTATTAAACAATAAATGTCGTTTACTTTTTTCATTTAAAGGTTTGAAAATTCTATTTAGATTATTAAGAAGTGCAATTGCATCATTTTTCATCTTTACACATTAACTATGATTAATAATAATTTGGTAATTTGGTCCCCCAACTTGACACTTTTCCTAAAGGTCTTTCACAAATATTTTTTATTAGTTTGGTCCTTCATATTGACTTTTTTTTTTTTTTTTTTTTTTTTATGTCAATTTGCCCCTTTTATGAGTGAAATATTCTTTAATACCAAGAATACCCATGAGTTTAAATAACACTTTGATCTATGTACCAACAGTTTTATTAGTTTAATCGGATGTGAATATATTTTTAAGTCTTGCATCAAACTCTCGCGCTCACCAATGGGAGAGCCCAAACTCGTCTTTTTCCTAGTGATGTCTTTATTTATATGCAAATTTGCCCATTTCATTTTTTTTGTCACTCCTATTTTCTTAGTTTTATTAGTTTAATCGGATGTGAATAAATTTTTAAGTCTTGCATCTCTCGTGATGTCTTTATATGCAAATTTACCTATTTCATTTTTTTGTCCCTCCTATTTTCTTTGTTAATTTTTATAATTTGGATAAAAAAAAATAGTTATTCATAAGCTCACTATTGGTGATTTAATGATCATTTTTTTTTTATGGAGATTAATAGTTTAGCATAAATATTAATCAAAATTTAAGTATGTAAATGATCAAAAGTAGTCATTAGTATGTGATGGAGGAGTAAGCACTTTCGTCAATAATTATTGTATAGCCCTTTATGTTGAGGGAGATCCAAATACGGGTTTAATGGTTGATCCTAAGAATAGGAAGTTAATTATATAGGCATAGCAGAATTGTGGAATGACATTTTAGATTTCAGGTCGGAGGTGTGCAGACGGGAAGTGGAGTTGGTCATGTTAGGAGTTAAGGCGATATAGCGGTGGAACACATCATATACATGTTTGGGTAGTTTGTGGATGGTAACGACTGCATGGATGATGGTTTGGTGGGAGAGAATGGTGAATTTGATTTGAAAAAGAGGGACATATAGGTCGAGAAAAGTTGAGAGTGGTTTGGGAAGGAGAAAGAATGTGAGCAGTAGAATTTAGTAATGACTGCCTTTAACCACATCACTTTTAATTAAAAAAAAGTGTTATTTGAGTTTGGTAATTGCAAATTTTACACTATGTCTATCAGAAAACTTAGATAACACAAATATTGCATACTCCCTCTGTGCATTTCAAATTAAACTATTTTGACCAAAACAATCAAATTGATCAATATTTTACATTTTTTTTTAATTTTAACGGAGAAAGTTGTTGGGCTTTTCCTTTGGGCCTAATAGAGATAGATATCGTCTTGCCAATTACTCCATTTGTATCAGAATTCACAATTTTTTTTATTTTAATATTACGAAAGAAATTTGAGTAATAATTTTAAATTAATTTTAATAAAAATATTCCCTTCGTTCCTGATAAGTTGCAACAATTTGCCATTTTGGGCATTCCACTTAAGTTGCAACAATGTCAAATAAAGAAACTCTTTATTATTTTTATAATCCTCCGCTCATTCTCTCTCTTCCTCCCAACCACTCATTATTCTTTTTTCTTAATTTTTGTGTTTCCCCTTCCATGTTGCAACTTATGATATTTAGTTTTACTTTTTGGTGAGGGTGATGACCAAGAGGGAGGATCAAGGATGGGACTAATTTGTTAAATTGGAATATGGAAGGGCACTTATGGATTTTTCCTTTTAGACAGTTTCGATAGTGACCCGGCACACTCATATTAAAAACACCAATGCAATTATGACACCTCATTTTGTAAGCCACATTTTGTAGCCATCTTTTGTAACTTTATTATTTCCCTTTGCCTTTTCTTTTTGGTGTAAATTACCTCCAAAAATAAGGATGGATCCTGGGAATATGTTGAATACTAACGTACGAAATCTGCAGTTATTAATGTTTGGGATCTACAATTATGTTGGGTAGGGTGGGTATATTTGTGTTCCCCCCTCTTAATTTCTCAACATGAAAAATGCCTAACCTTATTGGTCGTATCTAAATGAATGTTTATTTTTTTGATGAAGTTACTAAAACCACGGAGCAATATCACGAGTAGATGTCTAAAAGTTTTTGCTTATTCCCCGGTTGAAGAACACCATCTTCTGACCTGATACGAGGGCAAAGCTTATGGAGTACAATTTACGTTGGCCTTAGTTTTAGTCACTTGGAGTCGGTTATGCTTTACTTCTTTATTATTTTTAAAGAGGATCGATAGTGGTTCCCCACTTACCCTTTTATAATAATTATATTTCTGTGTCAAAATGAATGTTTAAACTTGTTCTGATAAAAAATAATTTTAAACATTTATTTTGAGACGGTGGGAGTAACAATTTACAAGGCATGTGAATGATTGGTGAAACTGTTCACTTGAGTCACCTTCATACCCGACTGCACAAAGCACAAATATTACGCACACGCTACCAAAACATGACCATCATAACCCCCCAGGCCCCCATATACTAGAATTGTGCTCATTACCGGCGGAATTTTACCGACGGACAAAGTCCCTCTGTATTTCCGACGGAATATTAATGAGTACAGACGGAAATAAAGTGTGCGGGCACTCAGTTTTTTTTTGTTTTTTTCAAATTGAAATCCGTCGGAAAATTTTTAAATTCCGTCGGTACTACCGACGGAAATAGTCCTTCGATAATAACGAGGGATTTATCAGTCGGTAGCGTGATGTATATATAAGAATAACCCTAAATCGCTTCTCCATCAATGGTTACAAAAATAAAATGAGCCGCCGGTCGTTTCTCCCCTCAAAGCCCTCACCGTTTGAGCTGCCGGTCGTTTCTCGGACTGAAGCTTCTCTCTAAAATCAATTGTTAAATTTCTGGTAAGATCTCTCTCTCTCAATCGTTTGAGCGATTCTCCCCAAATTCTGATTTGTAATTTTCGTTGAACGAATTTGCATTCATTTGATTCTGCAGGGATTCATCATTTTCATTTCATTGATTTCGTTTCCCAATCTATTCAGGTTTTCATTTTCAAACGACTTCTCTCTCCACATTTTCCCTATCTGTAATTTTTCCTGTTTCGTGAAAGTTGATTTTACTCCATTTTCTTAGTCGTTTTCTATCTGGGTTTCTCATTTGCTAGCCACATTTGTCTGGGTTTCTATTTTCTCTAACAATTTTTAGAGAATTTCACAATCGATAGATAATCAAGGTTGCTTCTTTTCTATTTTTTCCTCCAAGTTTTCGACTGAATTCGACAAATTTCAACATCTTTAAATAACATTTCTGAATTTTTGATTGAATTTCAGTTTGATTATCTGTTAAATAGTTTTGACAGTATTATTTGATGTTGAGTGTACATTATTAATCATTGTTGCTTCATATTTCTGTATTCTTTGATTGTAATCACTCGTTTACTGTTTAAATATTGCATGTTTGTGTGTGAAAATTGAAGTTAGGTTCCTCTAATCGTGGTAATTGGATCGACATTTGGATTGTCTCGTTAGGTTGTAAATCTGTGTGTGAAGTGAAAATTAACTTTTTCTAAGGAGCTGAATTTTCTTATACCATCTCTTCAATCTGCTTGAGACTGAATACTTCCCCCAATTCACATTTGGAATACTAACTCTATCCCTAAATGAATGTCCTAAAAAATTTCAAAATTACTTTTGGCCAAGAACAAATTTGAAGAGCTGGAGGTTATTTACATGTGGAGAGCTGACAGCTGGTCCATCAAGATCCTAATCTGCTTCTACATTTCCACATACTCCCTCCGTCCCAAAACAAACTTCCCATAGAATTTTAAGAACGGGAATGGAGGAAAGATGTTGGAAAAGTGGGTAATGTGATTGGGAACCTGATCTGCTTCTACATTTTATATATACTTTACCTAATAAAGCAATTAAATATACATATATCCCTTCTTTTATATTACTACTGTTAATTTATTTTTTTTGCTAGTTTGACTCTAAAGCTTCTTGATCTTACGTAATTGATTATATACTCTCTTTTTTTTTTAGAGTTTGCTATAGCCTAAATGTTTCATTCATTATAATGATAGTTGTATAAATGTTAAATTCATTATGAAATGCAGGAGTTAGTTATGTCTAGGGAAGATCGTAGTTGGATGGATAATCGCAGGAATCCCAATAGAAAGGGTGTACGACCTCAATTCTTAGAAGGTTTAGAACATTTCGTAGAGTTTGCTAGAGCGCATCCACGATGCTTACGTGATGATAAGATTAGGTGTCCTTGTAAAAAGTGTAAGAATACAAAATTTTTAAGTGATGGACTTGTAAAGAATCATCTTATGGAGGTAGGGTTTATTGATGGTTACAAGGTATGGGTAGCGCACGGGGAGCGTTATGTGATTGAAACAGGTGTTCGAAATTGTCCCACTGTAGTACGTGGTCCGCCAAGGGAACCTGAACACTTGGTTAATGAAGAAGAGCCGTGGGTATGGATGATATGGTTCGAAATGCAGCTGGGCCAGAGTTTGATTGGAACCCTAATCCAGCAGCGGTTCCAAATCCTGTTGCAAAGAAGTTTATGAATCTAATGGACACTGCAAATGAAAAAATTTATTTTGGTGCCAAGGCTACAGTGTTGGAGTCCGTGACTGAGCTTCTCAATATCAAGGCTAAATCCAATATGAGCCAAGAAACTTACAATCAGGTCATGGCATGGGGACAACGGTTGCTACCCGAAGAAAATAAGATGGTTAGTAATTTTTATGAGACAAAAAAGTTGGTGGGGCATATCGGTCTTGGTTATGACAAACTTGATGCTAGCAAGAATCACTGCATGTTTTTTTACAAAGAAAATGAGGGTCTCAATTCATGTTCAATATGTGGACTTAGTAGGTAAAACCACAGCGCTGTGGTAGTGCTAAGCACAAGAAAAATGTGCCTCGGGCGCAGTTGCGTTATATGCCTCTAATTCCCAGATTGCAACGAATTTACGCTTTGAAAGATAGCTCAGAAGTCATGCGTTGGCACAAAGAGTGTCCTCGTGAAGAGGGTGTGATGACTCATCCTTCTGACGGTGAATCATGGAAACATTTTGATGCCACTTATCCCGATTTTGCTGCGGACCCTAGAAATATAAGGTTGGGGATATGTACGGATGGTTTTTCTCCATTTGGACCCGGGGCTAAATCTTATTCCTGTTGGCCTGTTATAGTCACAGTATATAAACTTCCCCCATGGTTATGTATGACCGATCCTTATATGTATATGAGTTCGTTCATTCCCGGGCCTTGGAATCCAGGCAAAAACGTTGATGTGTATCTTCGACCTTTGATGGATGAACTTAAACAGTTGTGGAATGATGGTGTACCAACATGGGATGCTTTCAAGTTGCAAAACTTTAACATGAAGGTTGCATTGATGTGGACAATTAATGACTTTCCTGCATATGGTATGATGTCGGGATGGAGCACACATGGGAGATTGGCATGTCCGTATTGTATGGAAAATACAGAGGCATTCACACTTCAGCATTATCAGAAGCAGTGTTGGTTTGATTGCCATAGATGGTTTCTTCCTAGTGACCATCCATTTCGCAGACAAAAGAATGCTTTTACCAAAAATAGAGTTGAGCATCGGGCCCCTCCTCCTCGCCTGAGTGGTGAGGATATTTTTGAGCGGGTGTCTGAGTTGTCAGCTATTCGGTGGGGAAAGAAGTTTTCAAAGGATAGGCCAGATGGGTTTGGGAAAGACCACAACTTGATCAAAAAGAGTATATTTTGGGAGTTGCCTTATTGGAAGACAAACTTGATCAAAAAGAGTATATTTTTGAGCGGGTGTCTGAGACTATTTTCTTGGAAGCAAATGTTGTTGAAGGCAAATGTGCAATTTCTATCTCTCCCACTGGACAGTAAGTATTATTTCATTTAAAAGTTATACATTGATTCTATTATTTTTTATTTATATATATATATATATTGAAATATTTTCTTTTAATTACTTCCTTAATAGGTTTATACATGGTGCTCATCGAGACCCAGCTCGTTGGTTTGGAGAAATTTTTAATGGCTATACTTTTGAGGAATTTTACCCCACACTGAAAAGTTTGTCAAAAGATGTGATTGATATTTGGTATACCCAGTTTCGGGTAAAATTACTTAATTATCTTTTCTATCTGCCTTCTTACATTTACTGATTATTGTCAAAATATACTCCCTCTGTCCCAGGAATTGCAAAAATATACTCTCTCTGCCTTCTTACATTTACTGATTATTTCTCATCAACTACTTCTACTATTTTTGTAGCACATATATTCATTCCCCGGGTTCTCAGAAATTCAGATAAAGACGGCCTTTAAGAAATTAATTGGTAAGCGGTATAGTGGAAAAGTCTTTGACATGAAAGATAAGTGGCTAAAGGATGGTTTGCCTTCAGATAATTGCTTGCCACATGTATGGGAGAAGTGGGAAGCACATTGGGGAAGTGAAAATTTTAAGAAGAATTCAGAAATTGCTAAGACTAATAGGAACTCAAAAGAAGGGCAAGGCAGTGTACACACAGGAGGGTCTCTTAACTTCAGCGAGACTTGGGACCGTGCGGTAAATTTACTCTATTTACTCTCCGTTTATAAATTAAGAAGTACTCTCTTTTATTCGTATGCTATTATTATTGATGAAATTCTGAATTTATAATTTTTATATGTTAAGAAAAAGAAACATGGAGATAAGGCTGATGCTGCTGCTGTGTTTATGACTACGCATACTACGAAGGCTCCTAATGGCTCAATAAAGTGGATTAATCCTTATTACCAGGGTCTTTTTGTAAGTATTAATATTGTTTTCTTGGATAAAATGCATTTAGTTGCTTAATCCCAGTTGTTCTTGTTCTGCCTTTGGTTCTGGTTCTGTTCTGGCTCTGGTTCTATTCTGGTTCTGTTCTGGCTCTGGTTCTGTTCTGGTTTGTTCTGCTTCTGTTCTGGTTTGTTCTGGTTCTGGTTCTTGGAAAATTCCATCAAACCTAGTTGCTGTAAGGAACGGTTTGCCTGTTTTGTAAAAGCCATTATGAGGGTCTGGACTTGTCGTTTTATGTAATTTGAGCTCGCCATTGTTGGACTGCTGTTTCAACAGTTAAGAACAATCCACATGTAAAGAGACAACGTGAAATTGAGTGTGTTGCTTTTTCTATCAAGATTATTTTTCTCATCAAAGGAAAATATTTGTTACAGCAATGTACAGATTTCTAGGTCTGAGTTCTCTTCACATTATTACAAAAATGCATGAAACATGTCTAGGTTATTGATGATCTTGGGGAGATTAATCACTGAAGGTATTTAAATGTTCTATGTTGATTTGGGAACCCATAAACTAGAAATCATAGTTATCCATTGTAGCTATATCTACATACTTCTTTGATGGTTTGTTTACGTCCGTGCTCTCTCTGGCTTTTGTAATACTTGTTAATGGGATCAATACCTGTTTGAAACATATTTGTTAGAGCTCTTCGATAAAACTTCATGAATAGAGAAGAAACTAGTTATAAGAAAACTATAATTTACTACCAACCTTGTAATGGATTTTAATAAGCTCTCTCGTTGTGGAAGCAATTCCTTGTATTTTCTCGTGCAAAGGCGACTTTGTTGGTTGAGATGATGAGAAGACCAGCAGTGGGACCAGTTGTTGTGGATAAGTAGCATCTGAAAGACTTGACCAATCTCCTTCTAAAATAGTTAAATTTTGGTTAAATATTCTTGTAGTGTTTCCTACTTGGAGTAGTTTTGTCCCCACACTTCAGTATTTCAGTTATCTTGGGCTCCGATCATACTGTGATCAGGGAAACAAAACGAGACTTAAAAAAAGATAAAATACAATTGTAGTTGTAGATTTATTATTTCTTCAAGAAACAAATTTAGAGTATCACTATCACTTACCCTGTTTGGTTATGGAAGAGTTACTTGATAGTTAATCATGTTAGGTAAATTTGTATATATAACAATAGTAAAGGTTTTCTTGAACTTTAACGATAATGACAAATAAATAAATGAACCAAAATAAACTTAACGGGGCAGAAAATAAGGATAAACTATAAATGCAAATATTAAATCAAACCGGGCAATAAATGAAGTCGAGTCTTGTGTTGGACACAATCTCCGCAAGAAGATATTGCCCCGCACTGGTGCTAACGGTCTGCGGCAATCTTCTCTCAAGATGAAACGACTTTACAATCGTTAATAGAAGCACTTCAAATTAACGATTTCGGCGAACATAACAGTGTTTGACACTTCCAGACATTGAAGGAACTTATGCAACAAGATGATTCTATCTTCTAACAGATGCCTTGAGAATTCCTTTGAATTCTAACAGAATTCCATCGAATTCAGTTAAGTATTTAACCGAGTTCGTTAACTCAGTTAAATATGTGCTCCTCTACTTCTGATATGAAGAGAGAGTGATTTGAGTGCTATACAATTGTGATTGAATGACTTTTGTTTTGAGAATGTCAATCCTGGTGGGGAGTATATATAGTTAATGAAGAGATAGGGTGCCTTTTGGGAATAGACACAAATTGCACCTGGTGGAATCTCAGCCATTGGATCAGATCTTGGATGGAGGGATGTGATTATATGGATCGACCCAGAACTCCCGACCCGCCTATTTGAACAGGCGCGGGTCACCCAACCCCGAACCATCATGACCCATGGTCCTAATCCCAACCGATCCGCTACAGACCAGATGGGTTTCGACCGAGGCCCATCAGCCCAAGCCCACGAACCCAACGTTCTGGACCGAGCCGCCTTGACTCGAACCATGCCATGGGACGGACCAACATCGAGCCCATCTTTGCCAAAAATTTAAGCTCCACAGCTCCCAGCGACCGATGCGTACGAAGTGCGAAGTGCAAAGTGCAAAGTGCGCCCTAAACCGCCCATTCCGCCCTTCGCGGGTCATAGGTCTATTTTGGGCAAGCCCAAAATTAACTTATTTACCCACTAGCTTGCATGGTTAGCCCAAAGACCCACTTAGCTTGGAAGCCCAAGTCCACACTTGATTGGAACCTTCTTAGATGATCCATATTAAATACTCTCCTCTTTTTCATTTTCCAACCAATGTGGGATACATGGCTTTACACATTCCCAACTCTTCATAAACCCACTTCAACTTGCATACTTTGGACATTAATTTCTCATTCACCCGGAATTGGTTTTGAGAAAATAAATATACCACACTAATCTACTCCAAACGTAGATTATAAATATGCAATTAATTTCCATTTACACAAAATGGAACCTAATGGAATTCTTGGTCAAAAGTCGGTCAAACCACACTTTTTCCAAAACAAATTCCAACAAATCTGAAAATGTTTGTCAATGACTTTCTGAGAACAGATGTTACCTCAAGTGTTAAGCAACACCCCAGGTAACACTCCAGACGGACAGAAAATACACACACAAAAATAGCAGAGCTTTTGAAGCGGAAAATAAATAGCACAAGAGAAATATTTTTCTCAAGTTATATAAATATAACTTGAGATGCCTAGATGGCGAAAACCTTATAATCAAAACCAATTACAAAGTTTAAAATGGTTCCCTATACAAACTATGATATACTCTCTATGGAACCAAAGTAAGAACAAAGTACAAGATTCTATCCTAACCAAAACTCACTCAAACCCGAAGTATTTGAGTGATAAAAGAGTGTATGGAGGAAAGAATCTCAAAAGGAGCCAAGAGTACTTTGGTCTTTTTGTGCTATGGATGTGTGTATAAAATTGGCTTCTCTTCAATCTTCATCCAAGCATCTATTTATAGCCAACCAAGAGTTGGAGGCTACACAAATAACAGCCTTGGGTTGTTATTCACGTGTGAGAGAGTGGGGGATAATGTGTGAGCTTTCTCTCCACAATTTGTGCAAGACTTGGTCTTCATTCCTTGATTTTCTCAACCGAAAACTTCATGCCCAAGTCTATGCATCACCTTGTTGTACTCCAAGCTTCCAACGCCTTGTACTTCATCCATTTGATCAGCAACAAACCTTGGACTTGGTCTTCTCCATATTTAACATATTTAACACATGTTAAATATGTTTGTAACTCCTTCATTTACTCGCCAATTATGAATAAATCTCCATTAATTTTTCTTCCACATTTTAAGCTCCATAAACCAACTTTATTATACCTGAAAATATGGACCAACATCTAGAAAATAATATTAGGACATTAGTATAAAAATTACATTAGAAAGAAATATCAAATTACAAAGAATCTCGTCACAGCACTTAGACTGTCAGGGCAACACCTGAGGTAACACCTCAGTTCTGCACTAACAAAATCATCTCCACAAGTAAAGGCAGGCAGGTACAAAATGATATCTTAAAAATTGCTGTAGTTTGCTGAATTTGTCTAATTAATCAAAAGTTGAATAAGCTGACGGACTGTTTCTTCAGCTAATTGATCATTCACATTTCTACATGAATCTGGGCCAATTGTCTGTTAGTAATTATAATGTCTTTTCATTTAAGTTTGCATTATTTTGTTCATGGTGTACCCCCCCCCCTTTTCCTGTTCCCTCCCCGTCTCGCTGATTGCAATTGACATTTGCCAGGAAAAGACAGGCTGGAAGAGTATTAATGTGTTTTTTTTTTTTTTTTTTTTTTTTGTGAATATCTTTAGCATTTCAGGAAGAGTATTAATGTGTTTTTTTTTTAATGTATTTGTCAGGAAGAGTATGAAAAGCGTGCTCATGAGGAGGCAATTGAAGAAGGAAGCATAGATCCTGAGAGCAACAAGCGTCCTAAATTTCGTGAAAAACTTTGGAAGGACATTTTCCTTGAAGACAGACAACCAAAGGGAGATCGCTTGCCTGGATTCGGACCACATGGTGCGGGGTATTTTAACATGCCATTAAGCAGCCAAACTACACAATGCTTTGCTTCTTCCAGCAGTAGTCAAAATGTAGACCAAGAGACATTCGATGCTCGAGTTCAGAAAGAGGTACAACGACAATTGGAGATAGAGCGTCAAGAAAGAGCAATTACTGAGAAAGAGGCACTACGTCAAATGGAGAGCAAGATTGAGGAGCGTATTTAGAAAGAGCGAGAAATTGCGCAAAAAGGGCTTGAGGAGCGCCTTCAACAATTTATGGCATCCATGCAAATGCATCAGCAGCAGCAACTTATTAGCGGTAACACATCTACCTCATCAGTCGGTCAATACATGAATTTGAACGGTGGTCGTGGCTCCAATTCGCCAAGTGGTGGTGGCGGTCGTGGTAATGGCAGTCGTGGTGGTGGCAAACGTGGTGGTTATGGACGTGGTTATTGAACTTGTTTTTAATCAAACATAAGTTGTTTCTTAGTTGGTTTTGAGAATTTAGTGATGTTTGAATGTGTATTTTTCATGTTTATTGTTACGTTTGATGGATTTGGTATTTGAAACAAGTTTGGTGTTTGTTATATGTTTTGGTATTCAGAACAGGTTTAGTAATAAAACAGGTAACCGGCATTTCAAATATTCAAATATTATTTTTTAATTCTGTTAAAATTACCGACGGACATTTCCGTCGGTAACATCGATTATAAATTTAAGTTCAAATTTAAGACGGAATAATCCATCGTTAATAAAGCAATTAAAAAGCGATTTGTATTTTTTACCGACGGAAATTTCCGTCGGTAACAATAATACTACCGACGGAGGTGTCCGTCGATAATCTCCGGCGTAATTGCCGATCACCGGCCGGTGGTTTACATTGCCGACGGAGATTTGCCGACTATCAATTGATCATTACCGACGGAAAATCCTACGGAATTACCGACAGACAATTCCGTCGGTATTACCAACAAGATATTACCGGCGGAATCCGACGGAAAATATCCGTAGGTAATTATCCATTACCGACGGATTTGGTGGTTTAGGGACGGAAATTTCCGTCGGTAATGGACCAGTTTCTAGCATTATCTCCAATAATTAAAAAATGACAAAAGCTTAAATCAGACGGTCTCATACATGAGACGGATCTCGTTGAGAGAGTAAATGGTTTGCCTCCTATGGGTGGAACGGGAAAAGCCCATTTATTATCTCATCAAAACCCGTCTCATGTGTGAGACCGACTCACACGAGACTTACTCTTAAAAAATACTAAGCCTGATCATCTTCCTTCCATCTTTTTCTCTTTTCTATATTATCATACCATTAACAGACATGCTAATTTCTTGTAGTCAGTGAGTGAGATGAGATGTCAGTATTCCCAAGTGGGACCCCTCACACCTCTTCACTCAATTCCTATATAAACGGCCTCTTCCTTTGATCATTCTCTTCACCCCCAAATCTCCATTTCCTTCCTTCTCCACTCTTTAAGTTTTGATAAGCTTCCTTACATCTTTCAGTAAACCTGTCTTGAATATACAATGGCAGCTGTTGAGGTAATCACTCTCCTCATTTGGTTCATAATAATGCTACTACTATTGCTATCATTTGTTTTTTTAACTTTTATCTTAGTTTACACACACACACACACAAAAAGTGATTGTTGGCTTATGAACAAGCAGGTTGTGTCTGCAACATCAGCATTCCAGGCGGAGAAAGTAGAGGAGCCTATCAAGACTCATGAGACTGCATCACCACCTGCAGCAGCAGATCCTACCCCTGATGAGCTGGTCAAGGAAGCTGAGAATGTAGCAGCCGAGCCAGCTGATAAGCCTGAAGCTGCAGAAGCTGAAGCTCTGGCGGCTGAAGTCGAGGAGGCCAAGGTGGTAGTGGTGGATGACAACCAAGAAGAGCCTGATGACTGCAAAAGTGGCTCCAGAACCAGAACCAGAGCCAGAGCCAGAGCCAGCTGCTGAAGAAACAATATAATAACTAAAGAAGCTGAGCCAGAAACTAAGGCTCCGTTTGTTTCACGGAAAATGTCCGGAAAACGTTTTCCGGAAAATGTTTTTCGTGGTTTACCAAACACCGGAAAATGGGGAAAACGTTTTCCCCATTTTCCGGTGTTTGGTAAAACCACGGAAAATGAAGTCAACGGAAAACATTTTCCGGTCAATGGAAATTAGGCTTGTTTCCTAAGGAAAACAACTTCCGGATTTCACCTAAGGAAGTTGTTTTCCGGAAAACTCCTAGCACGCCCTCACCCCACCCCCGACGCCCTCCCCCCCATTTTTTTTTCTCATTATTATTTTTAACTCCCCTGCCCCCTGCCTACCCCACCGTTTTCCCCATTTTCCGGTGTTTGGTAAAACCACGGAAAATGAAGTCAACGGAAAACATTTTCCGGTCAATGGAAATTAGGCTTGTTTCCTAAGGAAAACAACTTCCGGATTTCACCTAAGGAAGTTGTTTTCCGGAAAACTCCTAGCACGCCCTCACCCCACCCCCGACGCCCCCCCCCCCATTTTTTTTTCTCATTATTATTTTTAACTCCCCTGCCCCCTGCCTACCCCACCCCACCCACCCACCCAACCCCCACCCACCCAACCCCCTACCCCCCCCCCAAAAAAAAAAAAAAAATTTACTCATTATTATTTTTAACTCCCCTGCCTACCCCACCCCACCCACCCAACCCCCTACCCCCCCCCCCAAAAAAAAAAAAAACCAAATTTTTTTTTTTTACTCATTATTTTTTTTTAACTCCCCTGCCCCCTGCCTACCCCACCCCACCCAACCCCTACCCCACCCCACCCAAAAAAAAAAAAAAATTTTTTTTACTCATTATTTTTTTTAACTCCCCTGCCCCCTGCCTACCCCACCCCACCCACCCACAAAAAAAAAAAAAAAAAAAAAATTACTCATATTATATTTTTTTTAAACTCCTCTACCCCCTGCCTACCCAACCCACCCATATTTAAAATTATTTTTTCACAAACTTCTCGAAAAATACCGGAAAATGTTTTTCGGAAAACATTTTCTTAAGATTTACCAAACAAGAGAAAACATTTTCCGGAAAACGGTTTCCTTTTCCGGAAAACATTTTCCAGGAAATCATTTTCCGGAAGTCATTTTCCGTGAAACAAACGGAGCCTAAAGTTGACAATGAAGAAGCCGAGCCAGCTGATACTAAGCCAGCTGGTGAAGTTGAAGAAGAGAAGGTTGGAGATGAAATTAAAGCAGAAGCATGCAGCAGTGGAAAAGTCTGATGAGTGAACAAGTTGGTTTGCTTTTTTACTTGATGTTTGAAAAGCGGAATTTGGGAGGTTTTGCATGTCTCACTATCTAGTTTATGTATGATTTTTTTTATTTTTTTTAATGAAAAATAATGAAGTTGGGTTGGTCTCCTTTCGTGGGGCCGGCCGAACTCCGCTCGACTATCCACATGGCTACTGTGAATTGGTTGATAGAACTCCATGTTTCATTGGAGGAAGATGTTTAACGTGAAAAATGAATACCATATGTAGCTTTTGGCTAGTTGGATGAATTACTATGTGTTAAGGTTCATGTATCTGAAGTATTAATGAAGTTTCATTTTACGCATATTTGATCTAATGACATAATAACCCGCAAAACTATATCTTTTCTAATTATTCTAAATTAGTTTTAAAGAATTTGTTGGAAAGATCTTTCTTTTAACTAATAAAGATAAAACTGTTAGAATAGGTTACGGCAAAGAGCTAGAGAGAAATTGGGGAATTGATTTTCCTTGATAAATATTAACAATGTACAGACCTCATAATATATAGACTAGTACAAGAAACCCTAAATACTAAACATGGAAACTTTGGACTCTATTCTAGGAAGATATTGATATATACAAATGTGCAAACCTAGTCTATAAACAAGGTAACCGATATATTGTGATTGACATCACAATATTCGGCTAATACCCCCCTCAAGCGAGACGGCCGAAGGGGAGACGAAGCTTGATAGAAAGAGTTTGAAAGCGAGGTTTCGGTAGGCCCTTGGTGAAGATGTCAGCTAGTTGATCATCTGAGCAAACATAACGCAGCTGTAAGAATGCTTTGGTAACCAACTCCCGAACAAAATGATAATCAATTTCGATATGGCGAGTACGAGCATGAAAGACTGGATTACGAGCCATATGGATTGCCGAAATGTTATCACATAATAATGTCGGAGAAGAGAATGGAAGACGAAGCTCTCGGAATAGATAAGAAAACCATTGTAGCTCAGCGGCAGTTGTAGCAATAGCCCGATACTCAGCTTCGCTACTAGACCGAGAGACTGTAGACTGCTTCTTCGCTGTCCAAGACACAAGGTTTGAACCAACATAGATACAGGAACCTGTAGTAGATTGTCTATCGTCTAGGTCACCAGCCCAATCAGCATTAGAGTACGCACAAAGGGAGAGATGCGGAGAGCGATGATAGGTGAGACCGAGAGTAAGTGTACCTTTGACAAAGCGAAGAATTCTCTTGGCACCATAAGATGAGTGGATCAAGGCTGATGCATATACTGACAAACCTGGTTAACAGAGAATGCAATGTCTGGACGAGTAAGAGTCAGATACTGTAGGCCACCAACAAGACTACGGTACGTAGTAGGATCGGGTAATGGTTCACCTTCAAGAGCAGATAGCCGTGAATGGGGAACAGATGGAGTAGAAGATGGTTTACAATCAGACATGTTGAAGCGGTCAAGAAGATCGAGAGCATAGCGTGTCTGGCATAACTGAAATATGGATTTATCACGGGAGGCCTCGAGTCCCAAGAAATAGTGAAGATCACCCAGACGACGACTGTCAAACGTTCCACAAATAGCATCAATAATAGAAGAGACATCATGTGAAGAGGACCCAGTAACAATGATGTCATCCACGTAGACGAGAATAATAGTGGTAGAGCCAGAAGAGTGTCTGACAAACAATGAAGAATCCGAGTGACTGTTAAAAAACTGATGGTGAAGTAGGAACTCATGTAGACGTTGAAACCATGCCCTCGGGGATTGTTTCAGACCATAAAGCTGTAAGTACCCCAATCTGAAACCAACCTATCTTAGAGGTAGCCTTAGCACCGTTTCAGGGATAAGCTAATAGGCCAGGACCTCCCTAGGATAAGCTATAAATTCCAGGACTACTCTGGTATAAAATTGGAAAAATCCAGAAGCTCGCCAGGCTGAGCCGTACGGATGCTTTGGGTACTAGAGGGGCCTAGCCGTACGGCTGGTTTAGGCACCCTCAGTCCCTATAAATAGAACCCCTTGGTGATCATTTCAGGGGGAGAGAAATACACATTAGAGAGGTCACTCTGCTGGAATTACCACAGAGTAAGAGTGAGAGTGATCACAAACCAAAAAAGAGAGAAGAAAGGAAGATTGGCCATAACCATCATAGGTAAAGCCACCTCCCCCCTCCCTTCTCTTCATCTTACTCCTATTTTCTTTATTATATCTTGCTTATACATGTATTTACTCTTCATTCATGCAAAGACTTGTCCATTTCAAGCACCTTTTATTTCTTGCAAGACTTGTCCATTATCAAGCACTATATACCTATCTATTACATTACTATCTTGTCCAAGCTATGAGAATTTTCAAGGTGCCCTCCATACCTTGTATGAAAGAGGTTCTAAACCTAGACACTCATAGACTTGTTGATTGTCATTTACATTCCTTATTCATTTAAATGTTATGCTTGTTTGACCATGATAATCATGAGGGTGATGAAACTTTAGTGTTCATCACTTTCCTCTTTGGTTTAGCCTCAAAATCCCACTTTTGGGTCATAAAGATTCAATCTTTATGTGTTATTTTGACTCTTGGAAGGATTTTAAGTCATAAAAATGTCATCTTGGTGATAAAGTTTCAATCTTTATTCACCAAATGACCAACTTTGGCCTAAAGGGGACATTCATCAACTTTCTTGATTTTCTCCTATGATTGCTCATGATCACACCCAAATACTTGTTTTGAGGGACCAAGTGATGATCATTTAGCATAGGAATGATGTTATAAAACTTGTAAAATGATTTCTTGCAAACTGGGATCAAAACAGTTTGTCCAGCTTCAGACAGAATTCCCTGTTTCTGTTCTGAACTGGACTGGTCATGAGCAAACTGTAAAAATCCCAGAATTGCCTCCTATAGCCGTACGGCTACTTTAGGTAGGAGGGCAAAATTGCCTGCTTTGCCCTCTGACCTTTATTTTATCACTCAAGGACCCTTTTTCAGCCGAGTTTCTCAAATAAAATCAACAACAGAACTTTTTCCGTTAAATACACACACACACACATGCACATTTTAACTAACTTAGGGAGACTCGGCTTTGTCCGAGGCAACTTGAGAGGACGTAAAAACTCCTCCCAAGTTGTAACCTGACCTCCGAACCTTTGAACTCAAACCTTTGTCATTTTGTTGGGTTTAAAATTAACAAAATGTGGCGACTCCGTTAAATTGGTCCGGTTCCCGCGTTTGGTATTTCGCCCTTGAAACGATGCTCGCGTGTGTTCTTTCTTTGGGGCGGGATCCTTACAGTGGCGACTCCGCTGGGGATTAGAGTTCTTTCGGACCTCTTTCTAGAAGATTCGGGGGCATTCTTGTGTGGGTCAAACCCCCGTTCCCGTTAGTTGACTTCTTGCGTATTTGTGTGTGTTTGATGTTTCTGTTTGAACTGTTTTGAGTACATACGTTCTGGAAATACAATAAACTGGGGCTTGATGATCAGAAGTTGGAGAAACTGAGAAAAATCTTCACCCTCTTGCTTTAGCCGTACGGCTACTTTGGGTAGGGGCCAGAATGTTGCCAATTAACAGTTTGGTGCAGGGCTGCAACATTCTGGGTGCCCCTCTGCTTCTACTTGTCCAGGTTCCAAATTTACAGTCTTACTTCTGCACATTACCTTCATTCTTTTGGCCAAAACTTGGTTTTAAAAGGTAATAAAACTTGGTTATGCATGATCTCTTGTCAATAAAATGGTTTCCAAAACCTCATCGTGCATAATCCTTTTTGTAAGGATTTTTCTTGAGTCTTCTCGTTGTGCACAAATTGCTTTGTACAAAAGGGTTTCAATGTAAAACATTTCTTTTGCAAAAGTTTGATTCAAAATTCTTTGTTGTGCACAACTTGGTACATGTACAAGTTTTGGTCTTTGTTTGCTTATATTCCTTGATTTGTTGTGTATAAATTGCTCAATCCATGCTTGTTCATACTTGTTCATATCTTGCTTATGCCATGCTCATGCTATCGAAAAACGAATTGAAAATCTCTCTTTTACTCAAAAAGGAGCATAGAATGACTTCACACCACGCGCACTTGACCGCGCACGTTCCAAATACCATTTAAACCCGGGGTGGATGCCACGATGCAGCTCGTTGGGCGCTCTTGTTCCCTTCGATGCGCGCACGGGTCTATCCCACCGTCCCTTCCAAACCGAGTCAACCACACTTGTCCGTGACACACAAATACCGTGACTATGGTTGGTTTTTGGTCTAGTTCACGTTACCACATCCTTGATACGTGCTCAAAGCTAATTATGGCCAAATTAATGCCCGAGTTGTGACTCCTTGATGTAATGCAAGCGTGGCCTAACCAGCCTCCAACTCGTGTGTTAGTGACGACCGCAATTAGCAAGGGCCATGTACTAAAGATAGGGTGACACCGTGTCATCAAGCCCTAATGAACGGGTCATGTTATTCATCCTTAAGCCCATGGTCGGGGATTGAGACACCTCATTCAAAATGAGGTCATGTCGGAATGTCGGTGCAGCCTTCGGAGAAAAGTCTCGATCCCGACTGGGGCTTAACCATGATTAGGATGACCCGCGTATTGGGAACCTTACGATGCACTAGACCCTAGGTTCATTTCTTTTGATCGGAGGAAGCCGCTTGCCCTATAGGACCCTCGCCCGGGATTTTCCAACCAGTTAGGAATAAATCTGTTTTAAGTAAACGTGAACATAATTAATCAGTAATAATAAACCTTCATGTTGCATGAGCCTAAAGCCTGTTTGCCCCAAACACCGACCCGAGTCCATACCTGAGTCTGAAATGAACCTCCTTCTCCGCAGCGCATAAAAAGTGGGTCAGAGTTCCGGGTCATCGCCTGATTAGTGCCGAGTCGGACAGTTCATCGACAGCTTCATTGAGGTTTTTCCAAATGACTAGCCCGGCAGGAAGTAGTAGTGGGGGCGACAATGCCACAGATCCGAACGGTCTTAGCAGGGAAGAGTTGGTACAAGCTTTAGAGGCCGCCAGGGCCCGGGAAGAGAATGACAGAAAACGCCTCGAGGATATGCAGAATAGGGTCACGGAGATCATGAGACAGAAAGGGGTAGCCATTGTGTTTGAAAATGACAGAGGCTTTGTGGAAATCACTGACGAAGAAGGAATTGAAAATGTGCCGCCTCAAGGGTACAGTCGTGTCCCGCCCCCTCAAACTTACCAAAATGTGGGGACCTCACGTCCCACATCCCAAACCTCCACTCACCAAAATGTGCCCATCACTCATGTTCCCCTTGTCCCACCGGGTGTTGCTTCCATGTACCCACCGGGGTTCAATCTATATGACACGGTCCCAAACAGTCAAGCACCCTTGGCCCCATCTACTGCCGGCTTGCCGCCTCCGGCCCTGCCAACCATCTCTAGAGAAGTGCCTTACCCACTCTACTACCCGATGGCCCAAACATCCAAAACTACCCCACCATATATCCCAACAAGCAACCTGGCACCAGGGTATGTCTACACCCACTTGCCACCTACAAATCCTCCTCCGATAGTCCCCTCCACCACTTCACCTCCCAACGCAGTGCCATCGACAAGTCAAATCATGGGATCCGTCAACTCTAACCCCCATGTGGACCCTCAAGTGGGATGGATAGTTGAGAAGCTGAAGGAAATAGAGGAAAGGTTCGAGGGAATGAACCAGAAGAAGTTCACCTCGGGAGTCACGGACCCCGATAAGTTCGTCCCCCTCCCTCATCGATTCAAAATGCCGGAAATTGACAGATTTGACGGGACCGCCTATCCCCAGACTCACCTCAACGCCTACACCTTGGCAATGAGGGCGAAGGGTTGTACCGTGCAGCAAATGGCTGATCACTTTCAGTTGTCCTTAAGGGAAAATGCACTCAAATGGTTCTTCAACTTAAAGGACGAGCCTCGAACCACATGGGATCGGATTAAGGAAGCATTCCTCACCAAGTACCGTTCTAACTTGGAATGGGAAACCAATCGCACCGATTTGCAAAGCACACTGCAAAATACCGAAGAGCCGATCAGTGAGTTTTACAAAAGATGGAACTACAAATTGGGAGAAATTTCCAATCCTCCCACCGAGGATGAACAGTTGGATATATTTCAGTCATGCCTGAAACCCCAACTGCGAGCTTTGATCAGCCATCACTTCTACCCCAATCTCCGAGCCATGGTAACCGCAGGATCCAAATTTGAGAAGGCTCTCAACGAGCAGTCTCCGGCCCAAAATAGCGGAAACTCCTATAGGTACCGCCCTTTGACCACCGGTAAAGGGAAAGAAACCCTGGGAACGGTTAACAGCATCCAAGAGGGAAGCTCAAGGCAAGCCTCTCAAAAGGGTGGGACTGCAGAAAGGCGTCAGTATGTAAGTTTTGAGGATTTCGGAATCCCTATAAGTAAGGTGTTCGAAGGGTTAGTCAAGCAAGGCCTTGTAAAACCTTTGGTCAACTATCAGCCAAGGAATCCCGAGAAACCCCTTGACCAAAACAAAAGATGCGCCTTCCACAATTATCATGGCCACGATACCGACGATTGCTCCGTGATAAAAAGCATCATCCTCGGCCTCATTGACAGAGGGAAACTTGAACACCCCCGTGGCCCGAGCGTGATTAATAACCCTTTCCCCAACAACCAATGCATTAATATGAATGAGTTCGAGGAGCCTACACCTGTGAATCTTTTGGAATTCAATGTCCCAATGGCTCAGATTGGGGAAGAATGGAAGGAAGGTTTTGGGCATGTGTGCAAGAGGGAGATATGAGATGCCCATCCGACTTTATGATCGCCATGTGATGACTGCAAGGGTACCCCACCAAAACGCCGATAAATTGGTCGTAATAACACTCACCGAACATGATTTAACGTTTGAACAATGCATGGAGGAGATGGAAAAGTCCATTAAGAGTGCTTTGGACAGCGAAAGCCAAGGCTCGAATGGGGATAACCTTTCCCATGATGATTGCTTCCATATCATTGAGGCATGTAGTTCATCTACGGGCAAGAGGACAATTAAACGAAACGGGTCCGAGGTCGCAAAGATCCCAGAAATGATTGACTATGAAGGGTATCTCACCCAAATGAAAGAAGCCGTTCGTTCTCTACCTCACAAGGAGCTCCGGATCCTATGTGAAAGTGATGATGATGAAGTATCCTCAAATGTGGCTCCTTGTGTTTTCTCCCCGAAATTGGAAGGAGAGGAATTTCCGGCCCTGGATGATTTCTTAGCTTTGCCACCACTATCTCCGCCACCGCCGCTGTTTGACGGATCAGCGTTCCTAGATAATTATTGTTGCATGCTCACCCTGGAAAAGCTCCATGAAACTGTGGGAGCCGGGAAGAGCCAGAACCACTACCCTATCTCCCTAGGAGAAATTTGTGGGTCAACATCCACCCCAAAACGAATGGTCACGGTAAATGAGTTAAGGAGGGAGGCATGGCCGTACGGTACCCAAAACCCTCCGCCTATCAGAGATGAGATGATAAAAGTCGATGACCCCTTGGAAGTGAGTGTATTAACTCGATCAGGGCAAGTGCACACGGAGAACCCTAAGAAACCTCCACCACCGGAACACCGAATGCCTCCCCTTTTTGTTGACGAGGCGAAACCTCCAGGTTCCGGAGAAGGGGATCCCATCTTAGCCCAACTTAAGAGGACACAAGCTAACATATCTTTGTGGTCCCTCCTTACTTCCTTATACCCTCATAAGCTCAAGTTGGAGGAATGCTTGGCCCACACTATGGTACCCACCACAGCTACCCCTGAGGAAGCCGTGCGAATGATCGGAAGTGTTCAGTACGGAAATATCATCACATTCACAGATTTGGATTTGCTGAAGTTTGGGGCTAGCCATAACGAGGCCCTTTACATCACGGTACAATTGGATGATCGCCGCCTCCCTCGGGTTCTGGTCGATAACGGCTCCGCCATGAATGTCCTCCCCTTTAAGATGATGGATCTACTTGGCCTTGAGACCACCGACCTAAAGCCTTCCGTGATCACTGTCAAGGCTTATGATTCCACGGCCTGCTCAGTCTTAGGGGTGGCCACTTTGAACCTTTGGTTTGGGAAACAAATGATGCCGACCGACTTCCAAGTGCTTGACATCCCCATATCCTTCACAGCCTTATTGGGACGCCCGTGGCTCCACAAAGTCAACGGGGTCGCCTCCACTCTCCATCAATGTGTGAAGTACGTGCAAGGGGGTAACTTGACAACTATTTATGGGGACAGTGTGACCACAGAAGGAACCAATACCAATGGGATTCCTGTGTTAGAAATTAAGCATGAGGGAAGCGGCATGGTTTTGACCGGCTTCACAGAAATACCACCCAGAACCCACATTTGTTGTGTAGATCTCACGCTCACCAAGGATAAGATTCCTCCTGCGATGAGAATGATGCGTCTGATGCGCTACCTCCCAGGGCTCAGACTAGGAAGGAAGCTCCAAGGGAATCACAAGATTGTTGAGATCAAAGAGCAAAACACGCTTCATGGCTTGGGATACAAACCCACCCCCGGAGACCTCAGGATGGATAAGGAAATGGCTCGGAAGAAAAGCCAAGCCAGGGCTCAAGGGATTCCATTTAAAACCCCTAACCTTCGTCCTTATACCTTTGATATGAGCCGTTACTTTGTGAAGGGGGGAGTTCAAGTCGAACCCCCAGAGCCAAGAGAGCCGATGATGACCAATTGGGATAAGTTGCAAGAGGATCTCAAAAGGTTCCGAGGGGTGGTGGCAAACCCCGTGAGGAGGCATTTCTGGATACGCCCAAGATAAAAGATCCTACCGATACTACTATCAGCCACGAATACACCTTCAAGGGGGTGCCCGAAATGGTAAAAGAGTTTGAAACCTTGTCTGTGACGGGAGCTAGCAAGGAAAGGGGATCCGTCTGGGGATAAAATGGCGGATACAAGTTTGAGGAGGTAGTTCCTAAGGGCGCCCCAAGGATGCTATGGGCAATGAGTGGAACGGTGTGATAATGCAAAGAATGTTCGGAGAAGACTTGGTTGTACCTGACCTAACTGACTTAGAAAAGGAAATAATTGCCGTGATTGAGGGTGAACCTCTTGCAACCTTTGACCCACACACTCTTGCAAAGACAATGGACATGCCTCTGAAAAGTTGGGTAACCTTCTCTGGACCGGTGGCGAGCAAAGAAGAAATGACCGCGAAACTTGGACTGGTCCCTCGTCCCCTAGAGTCAAATGTCTTAGGATCCAATGTAGTTCAGTCTCCCCAATCTCTTGTCTTTGAATTCGAGTCTGTCTCCTCCGAGGGCCTCACGCCCGAGGATTATGAACTTGTAGCCAACGTTGTATTCCCGTTTGCATTGAATGAAATGATAGACCTTTCCGAGTATCCCCTCATTGCCAACTTATTAGATGATAAATTAACTAATAATCTGAAAATGGTTAATAATGAATCACCTAGTAATGCAGACGCACTAAACGATCCAAACATTAAACAGTCATCAAAGCAGGTTGTTGATCAAGAAGAAAACCGTGCCCAAGCTGCATAAGAAGTTTTGACTAAGGTGAATTTGGGAACCGAAAATGATCCGAAGGAGACACAGATTGGGGAGTACTTCAAAGGGGCCGAAAGGGAAGCTTTGGTTGAGCTACTCAAAGAGTATGTAGATGTGTTTGCATGGTCTTATAAGGATATGGCAGGGTTGGATGCTTCGATCGTGGAACACAGGATCCCTGTGGACCCCGAGGTGAAGCCCGTTAGGCAAAAACTTCGGCGGATCAAACCAGAATGGTCCCTGCAGGTCAAAGAAGAGATTGAGAAGTTGCTTCGGGTCGGCTTTATAAGAGTGATAGAATACCCTCATGGCTCTCCAACATAGTAACAGTCACAAAGGCCAACGGAAAGGTTCGATGCTGCGTCGACTTTAGGGACCTCAACAAAGTGAGTCCCAAAGATGACTTTCCCCTCCCAAGCATCGACATGCTTGTGGATACAACCTCTAGCTTTGAGGTTAAGTCTTTTGTGGATGGCTTCGCCGGATATAACCAGATTAAGATGGCAGAGGAGGAACAGGAAAAAACCGCTTTCACCACCCCATGGGGAACCTTTTGCTATACCGTGATGCCTTTCGGGTTGCGAAACGCTGGGGCTACCTACCAAAGAGCTGCGACCGCACTCTTCCACGACATGATCTATAAGGAAATAGAAGTATATGTCGATGACATGATCGTGCATTCTAAGGGCTCTAACGAGCAACATTTGATAGACTTGATAAAGTTCTTTGACAGGCTTAGGAAGCACTCCATGAGACTTAATCCAGCCAAGTGCACTTTTAGGGTTTCTCGTGGCAAGGTTTTGGGATACATGGTCACCGAACGGGGCATCGAAATTGATCCTCAAAAGGTTAAGGCAATTGTGGAAATGAGGCCGCCTCGCACCCAAACAGAGGTAAAATCCTTCATGGAAAGTTGCAATACATCAGCCGCTTCATAAACTAACTCACTCCCATTTGTGAGCCCATCTTCAAACTGCTAAGAAAGAATGCCGAGGTCAAAATGGAACAGGGAGTGCCAAAAAGCCTTCAACAAGATTAAGGCCTACCTCATCCACCCACCAATCCTATGCCCTCCGCACAAAGACAAGCCACTCTTGCTTTACCTAACGGTGACTGATGCGTCGATAGGAGCAATGTTGGCCCAAGAGAAGAAAGATTCAAAGGTGGAAATGCCATCTACCTTGTAAGCCGTAAGCTACAAGGAAGCAAGCTCAACTACTACCCAATTGAGAAGACTTGCGCAGGGTTGGTATGGGTCGTGAGAAAGTTAAAACATTACATGCAGGCTCATCCGATACAACTTATTTCCAAGAAGACCCCATCAAATGCTTATTGGAAAAGCCATCTTTGTCTATGAGGCTTGCCAAATGGTCCTTCTTCTTAGCCGAATACGATATCAGTTATGTGTCGAGAAAGGCAGTCAAAGGAAGGTTTTGGCAGAACACTTGGCAGATTTCCCTAGTAATGAAGAAAGGGGGCCCGAACCGAAATTCCCAGATGAAGGAATCTTTACCCTCGAGGGAGGAAATAGGTGGCAATTGTTCTTCGACGGAGCGGCCAATAAAAAGGAAACGGTGTAGGATTGCTCTTGGTGAACCCAAAAGACGAGCATACCCCCATCGCCATCAATTGAACTTTGATGTCACCAACAATGCCGCAGAATATGAGGCATGCACAGCCGGTTTGGAGGCAGCCTTGGAAAGGAAGGTTAAGGAGCTGGAAGTATACGGCGATTCGGCCTTGATTATCAACAAGTCTCGAACAAATGGAAAACACTGGATCCCGGTTTGCGAAAATATCATGCCTATATGGAAGAGCTCATAGCACAATTCCAAGAGGTCAGCTTCCATTACCTGCCGAGGGACCGGAACCGTTTCGCCGACGCCCTAGAAACTTTGGATTCACTAGTGGAAATCCCCGAGGGAAAATTGATAAAAACATTCCGGGTCGGGAGAAAGGAAAGCCCAGCATACTGCTTCGAAATCAGAGCAATCCTGGAAGAGGTAAAGGAGCCATGGTACAACCAGATTTACCAATTCCTCAAAGAAGGGGAAGCTTCCTTCATGAATGAAAAGGGAGAGTATTTGCACAGGATCAAAGCTAAAGGTATGACGGCACTCAAGCGGTTGGCATCCAATTACGTCATCCTGGGGGACATCCTATACAAAAAATGCCATCAGG
Organism: Campanula takesimana; assembly: GCA_026119855.1. Lineage (NCBI taxonomy): Eukaryota > Viridiplantae > Streptophyta > Magnoliopsida > Asterales > Campanulaceae > Campanula > Campanula takesimana. The sequence goes on from JAOWBW010000877.1 coordinate 767,398, forward strand.
GCCTTCTCCTCAGATGCATAAGTGGGGAAAGGGCAAAAGAACTCATGCAAGAAGTTCATGGTGGAGTGTGTGGTCCTCATATGAACGCAAGGGCATTAATGCAAGCCATTCTGCGGATGGGTTACTTCTGGATCTCAATGGAAACAGATTGCATGCAATTCGTAAGGAGGTGTGATAAATGTCAGCGTTTCTCCAACCTCAACCACCTACCGCCTCATCATCTCTACTGCATGACTACACCATGGCCCTTCTCAACATGGGGCATAGATGTTATCGGGAAAATCTCCCCGTCTGGTAGCAATGGTCACGAGTTTGTTTTGGTAGCCGTGGATTACTTCACAAAATGGGTAGAGACTTAGTCATACCGGGTCCTCACCTCCAAGAAGGTGGCGGGGTTTATAAAGAGAATATCATGTGCCGGTACGGAGTCCCGAACTAGGTCATTACCGATAATGGCTCACACTTCAAGGGTGAATGCGATCGATTATTGGGAGAATTCCGAGTTACTCATCACAAGTCCTCCCCATACAGACCCCAGACCAATGGCGCGGTAGAAGCCGCCAATAAAACGCTTGAGAGGATCATTAGAAAGATGGCAACACGGGGAAGAGATTGGCCCGAAAAGCTACACCTAGCTTTGTGGGGCTATCGAACTTCGGTCAGAACAGCCACAGGAGAAACTCCTTTTGCTTTGACGTACGGAATGGAAGCCATGCTCCCCGCAGAATTGGAAGTACCGTCACTAAGAATTTTGTTGGAAAATAAGATCCACGAGGTCGATTGGCTTCAAAGCCGACATGATAAGCTAGACTTGTTGGATGAACGTCGCCTGAGGGCCATGGAACACATCCGTGCCTACCAAGGGAGAATGGCGCGAGACTTTGATAAGAAGGTAAAGCCCGAGAGATTCGGGCAGGAGATTTAGTCCTTAAGGAAAAAACCCTGGGGAGGTCTAATCCCGATGGAAAATGGGAACCCGTGTGGATTGGTCCCTTTATGGTACAAGAAGTCTTTTCAGGGGGCGCAATGAGGCTCGCAGACTTGGACGGCAACCCCTTTATGCACCCAATCAATGGTGATAAGCTCCATCGTTACTTTGTTTAAAAAAAAAAAAAAGGGGTGCTAAAAAGAATATACCCACCTAGATTGAAAACCCATTTGGGCGGTCTAGAGAAAAAACAGGGTCGCATCCTAAAAATTTGTGGAGAAATGAACTACGATGACCTGAGCCCCTTAGATTTTCATTTGTAAAAGGGGAACGTAGGCAGCCAATCTTTGGTCCGGTCTAAAAAATAAATAAAAATCAAATTTGGACTTGAGCAAGAGCTCCATGAGAATGCAAATTGGCTTCATAAGTAACCATTTTCATTACAGTTAAAACACTTCTTTGATGAGTTCAAGCACGGTCTACTCTCGACCCAACTAACATGCTTAAGACATAACTAAAATACCTAAGATAAACTAATGTGTTTGCAATGGAAATGGGTGGATACATGGAAATCACTGTTCTTCGCCCCTCCACTTCTTCTTTTGACTTCTTCGGGTCTTCTTTTTCTTCACCTCAAAGATGTAAATTCCCCCTTTTCCATGATCAGAGGCTCTTCCAACGTCATCTACGAGCCCGGTCGCCCTCAAAGCCGCATTGGCGGCAGCCCAAGCCCGAAAATCCTCCATTCGTGCCCCCGCCTTAGGCATCGCGGCCATCCTCCTGTCTGCCAAAACTCTGTAGTCCTCAACAACGTCTCCAATAATGTTATGTCCACTCGCCACAGCTTCGGTCTCCCTTAGAACCCTGCTAGGACCATAAGTCTCACCATGAATAGCCTCACGCCTCTCCTCAATGAGCCTCTGAGTCTGTCCCATGGTCTGTTCATACCAGTCCAAGTACACCGTGGTCAAAACCATGCTAGCCGCTCGCCCAAGAAGTGCCCGAGCTGGAAAGAGGGAGTAAGTCCACGACCGGGACAGGAATGAAACGGTGAAGGAATCCCACATAGACAGAGATGGAAGCCTCAAGTGCTCCGGGTTGACACCCGACCACTCCAACAGTGGAGTCTATGGTAACCCAAACTGACGACGGACCAAAGAAGGGATATAATGAGATGAACCCAAGAGTCCTGGCACCCGAACAAAGGGGGAATTATCTTGATACTCCCGCACCGAGCAATACACCAATGGGGAACTAGCCAGTGTATCTCGTGCAGTCGTGAGGCGAGCCATGTAAGCCTCCCAATCACTCTGAACCATTCCAAGATAATGCCTCTCAAAGAGTAAGACTAAGGATTGTGAGAGATAGGAGCCCTCCGAAATGGCATCAACCTTTCCCTCACCACAAAGTAAGCAAGGCAGGGCTACCGCTGCGCATGAAACCATCCCCCAACCAAGCGGTTCCATACCGTGAAGGGTCCTCGCCCAAGATAAAGGGGACAATATCCTTCCCCGCACACCACTCCTCGAGGACACTCAATAAAACCCGATGGCAGGTGCCCTTGGAACTGACCATGTAGAAACGGCAGGACGCATAAACCAAAGCATTCCAAGAAGCCTCATCCGTGCGATCCATGAACTTCTCAGGGACATCCGAAATATCAATAAAGTGTGATCAAGGACCATGCATTGGGCCTCTTCCAAAGAAATACCAGAAGAGAAACCACCTCTCGACACATAATGGTGTCATCAACCGAAGGAAGAGCAATGACCTCCGTCTCCACGCCGCCTACCAAGCCTTGAAATCTTCATAAGTAGGTGTGATCTCATTGTAGGAGAAACAATAGACATGCTCCTAACATCCCAAAAGGACGCAGCGGATCTCAATAGCTCAAGATCCGAATGAACTCCTTGAGAGACCAAAGGATTGAAGGCCAAAACATGGATTGAAAGTTCCCTTGTGATTCCTCATGTGAGACCACATCCAAAGCCTAAGGTTACCCTCGAAACATTCTTGATGAATTTTGGACAATTTTGGTGGTTTCTCCATGAGAAAGGGTTCCATGGAAAAGGAGCTTTCGAAATGAAGAAGATGAACTGATTGATGAACTCAGGACTATGGCATTTAAGTAGATGACCAGGCCTGGAACAAAATTGAATGAAAAGGAGTACT